>CM073142.1:34615651-34903151 GCA_037039145.1 Fundulus diaphanus
CAAATAGTCCAACTATGTCAAATTTGATCTCAGTATACATACAGATTTCCTGTGAACCCCTTTAGAGGTTTGTGAAGACCAAGGAAGACACAAGGAACCAAGTTTTGAAAAAGGTTGAAGCAGAGTTGGGTAAAAAAATAAAAAAAATAAATCCTAAGCAGAGCAAAAAGAAAATACTGTGGCACAACCACAAGCCTACCAAGAAATGGCCCGCCATCTATAATGACAAGCTGGGTATGTAAACAATGAGAGAAGGTCAATAGTAACTAAGTTTGGAAAGATCCACAGCTCAGGAGGGAGAAGCTGTTGACCGGACAAACTGTAATTAATGTACTCCACAAGTCTGCCATTTATGGAAGAGTGGCAAAAAGAAAGCCTTAGCTGTAAAAAAAGACAGTTTGCCACAAGCCCTGCAGTGGAACACAAAAAACTTATGAAAGAAGGACCTCTGGTCAGACGTGACATAATTAAACTTTTTGGCCTTTATGCTGAACGATATGTGACAAAACCCACGTCATCCTGAACACACCTTCCTTACACCTTCATGCTTTCTTTAGCTGGGACGGTGAGGCTGGTTGGAGAAAACCTGTTAAAGGCTGCAAAAGACTCGGTTACCTCCCAGCAGGACACCAACCCTAAACATACACCCAGAGCTAAAAGGAAATGGTTTAGATCAAAGCATAGATGGACCTAGTCAAAGTCCAGACCTAAATCCAGTTGAAAATGTGTTTTAGCACTTGAAAACAGCTGTTCACAGATACTCTACATCAGGGGTGTCACACTCCGACCCTTGATGGCTGGTATCCTGCAATTTTTAGATGTTTCCCTGGTTCACCACACCAGAATTAAATGGCTGAATTAGCTCCTCGGGTGCAGTCATGTTCTACAGAGTTCTAGCAATGGCTCTATAAGTTTGAAGCAGCATCTAAAAGCTGCAAGATACTGCCCCATAAAGAGCGGACTTTGACACCCCTGCTCTCCAGCAACTCTATATGATCTTAAGCTAGGGCTGGGAGATATGGCTTAAAAATAAAATCGCTGACTTTATTAAACCAAATCCGAGAAATTGATGCCCCCGCCTCTTTTTTCGTTTCACCAAAACGAATTAAAGAAATAATTTTACAAACTTGCTTCTTTGTCTAGCATTTTGTCTGCGAGTTGACTTGAATTCAAAGTGCTACAAAATACAACCTGTAAAACAAGATGGTGGCCCTGCCATAGTAAAAAATGAGACTATAACTAAATGTTTGCTGCTAGTGGTTTTACACAATGAGCTAAGAACAGGATTCAGTTCACTTGTGTAAGTCCAAACTAACTTTAATAAAAAAGGAATTGAGTAAATTAAAGTGCTTCATTTATGGTAAAAAAAGGTTTCCTCTTTTCAAGTATATGACAGTATATTTTCATAAACAAATATTCAGCATTGCATGCTGTTCTCTACTTGGTAGCCCAATGAGTGCATTGGCAAAATAAAATCCTGATTTTCCAAAAATTAAATCTTAAAAAATTAGAAATTCGAATAAATCCATTTATCATCCAGTCCTATCTTAAGATATTCTGCAAAGGAGAATTACAGATTAAAGCCTCTATGTCCTTATGCATCTCAATAATCCAGGCAGAAAAATAAATAAATAAATAACATAATAAATGTTGAGTAGGTTCTCTGGATGGGTTCTGCTTTGTTGACACGTTTTGTCTCTTCTCCAACAGACATCTGCAGTCGGAGGAGTTCCAGGTAAAATCAGCCTTTTTGATTACAGCCTCTAGATGTGCAAAGTTGGTACAGACATGCTCCAAAAGACTTACAGCTGTAGCTGCAGTGAAATGTGGTTCTGCAAAGTATTTCCTCACGAGTGCGTGCCACACTTTCACATTTTTATTTATAAAAAAAACCTCTGAAAACCGTGTCACGCTTTCCTTCCGTCTTACAACTGTGCACTGCTTTGTGTCGGCCTATCATGGTATGGTAGCAAGGCGTCGCATGCTTTTTGGTGGATTAAACAGTTGTGTGAATGCTTTTAATGGTACTATGGGATAAGGTAGGTGAAAAGTGGTTGAAATTCTGAAAAGCGTTCATAAATAATCTTATCAGAGCTGCATGTTGGTGGACATCGATCTGACAGTAATGGTTACCAGTAGATCATGGACTTCGTTGATGTGTTTTCCACGAATAGGAATCCCGTTGATTTCCAGGATCTCATCTCCCTCGCTGAGGAGTCCGCTCCGTTCTGCTGCTCCGCCTTTCACTACACGACTCACCACCACGTTGTCCATGTCATTACGCACCGTCGCCCCCTAAAAGCAACACGCCGAAGGAGGGAGTTCACAAAGTGGCGTTAGAAGACACATCACGGTTGCTCCAATCTAAAAAGAAACTCGTCGCGTACATTTAAGGGCTGATAATCAGGTCAATAAGGAAATAATAAAGCCAAAGCAGGAGACTGGGTCGGAGATGTTGAGGCAGTGTGGAAAAAAGCGTAATAATGATACTACAACGACTCAAACACATGGTGTCTCACCAGAGGAGTGTCTCTGGCCTTCTGTAGCCGCACTAATTTGACCGTCTCTCCGAGGTACTGGGTCACACTTTCCTCTGCGGTTTCCTGCACGGCTACGCTGTCATGAGCCTGCATCAGCGCCTGCCAGAGGAACACACGGACAGACAAGGTGAAGGTCGCGCAAAAATATATGGAGAATCCCTTAGAAAGTTCAAAATCACACAGGATCACACAGGCTGTGGCTCGTTTGAAGGAGTGATTCAAGGTCCCTTACAGACGCAGCTTTAACCACAAGCCTTGCCATCGTTTGTGCTTTTTTTTACCTGGAGCTGTCCATGCCAGGATTAGGTCAGAGACTGCTCCTTCAGTTACTTTAATGTGACACGCATTTTTGCTCCACAATTAATGAGCAATTTCTTTGTTTTGCAGCAGGGGGACACAAAGAGAGCAGTCCCAGGCTAAGCTTAGATGTACGCACAATCCGTCTTAATCTCCCTCAGCATTTAGCAGTCAGAATGCAAGATCACACATCAATAAACAAGGGTGGCTTCATATCTTTAAAAAAAAAAAACATGGTGTTCTAGATTTAGAAACCAAAGGAAAGGAGAGAAGTGGTCTAGAAAGGACCTTCCCGCATGCCTAAATTATTTTGAATGTGGTGTTGTGTAGCGTTTACAACAGGATAGTTCAGGTGATTTTCTGCTTCCTGAAGAAACTGACATAATACGTTCTAATTTCTACACCATGAGGGGTTTTTTTTTGCATCTCATCAGAGAACCCTGCAGGCTACGGGGTTCTGACTCAGTAGAGAGCTTAATGGGACAGCGGGAAGTCGGTGGTTCACACGGTCACATAGGTCAAATATCTGAGCTCCGGTGCTCCACTGCGTGGCCCCTGAGCCATAAAATCACACCGAGGACTTTTCTCACCTGGCTGTCCAACGGATGACGGCTGTCTGAAAACGTTACTTCATTTCTCCTCGATAGAAACTACCTAAGCCAAAGATGGAACTAGAAACAACACAAGGTAAGCATCTAATTCTTTACAGGCTGAACCGGAGTGGCTGTAAACCAACGTTCGGTCCATCCATCCATCCATTTTCCGACAGGCTTATCCCTGCTGGGGTCGCGAGGGTTGCTGGTGCCTATCTCCAGCTGTCAATGGGCGAGAGGAGGGGTACACTCTGGACACGTCGCCAGTCCATCGCAGGGCAACACAGAGACAGACAGACACACACTCACACCTAAGGAGAATTTGAGAGGCCAGTTAACCTAACAGTCATGTTTTTGGACTGTGGGAGGAAGCTGGAGTATCTGGAGAGAACCCACGCACGCACAGGGAGAACATGCAAACTCCATGCAGAAAGGCCCAGGCTAGGACTCGAACCCAGACTCGAACCCAGTGTACCACTGTGCAGCCCACGTTCGGTCCAATCAAAAATATATGTGCTTCTAGCTTTTTTCAGTCTGGATAAATATGGGAAATGTCCATTTGAGCATGGGAAAACGTTGCCGTTTCCTGATTCTTCCCACTGTTGCGTTTTCCAGAATAAAAGCAAAATATAGGAAACGACAATATTACGAGATGGAGACAAATGACTCGCTGTGGCGAACCCTGTAAGGGAAAAGCTAAAAGAAGAAAAAGTAGACATAATATAATTTCATGAAAATATCTATGCTTTACGTTTTTTTTTTTTTAGTTCTTGCTTGAAAACCGACAGGAAGATCAAGTGTTTCAGCCAGAGAATGAGTGGCTGTGGCTCAGGTGATAAAATAGGTTTTGTGGACACTTTTGGAGCTTTTAATGCTCATAATACACTGAGGTAAAACCTTAAATACTATAAAGTAAGTAATCAAAATAAAAGGAAATATTCTTCAATTAAAGTCTGGACAGGTTGGTCTTTTCAAAAGAGAAGCGATGTAGCAGCTCTGCTTGCAATGCCAAAAGATTTAACCTCAAAGATGGAGCGAATTGTATCTAGAATAGAAAATAATTTTCTATCTCTGTTTTGCAGACAACAAAACGGGACATTTCTCTTTACTTAACAGCTAACAGGCAAAATAAAACCCCGGAAGTTCAACTTCAGACACGTTCTGACGAGTAGATTAAAAGAAGTAAATCCAGTTCTTATGCAGATAAGGTATTGCGACACAAGGAGCTAGGAAAGAGATTTTGACGAGAGTAGGAGTAGCATTATAACTCAAACAGGTAAAATATTTTACAAAGAATAACACAAAAGTTATTCTATTATTAAAAACCACCCTTTCCTTGAAGACTTCCATCTGGCTGATGGACATAGCTTTGCAAAAAGAAACAACTATAAATGACTCCAATAACCAATAAGCAAAAATAATTATTTAATTTTCTGGAGGAAATTATTGAACTCCTTAAAAAATGATGATAAGTAATATTTCTTCATCACTGTCCTTGTCAAGTACACAGAAAGGGAAAGGACGTTTAAAAACTTCACAGTTGCCTTTCAGGCATCAAGATGTTAATTTGCTAAACCCTGACCTCTGACCTCCCAGTGGAAGGTGCAGGAGAAACAATTACCCTTTTGGAGACAGTCGTGTCTAACATTAATTATATTTCCAGCAGTCTAATTACTAGAATATTAACTAAATAAATGAGCTGGCCTGTGAGGCTCTGCAGCCTTGCGAGACACACTTGTGTTGCCTTATAATCATATTATAGGTCAAGAAAAAGTCACCGCTGGAAAGCTGATCTCTGACCTGGAGATGGGGATTGGTGAGCAGCGCGCTGAGCTCCAGGCCCTCCTTCTGCTGGCTCTTCTGGAGGATCCGCTGAACCTGAACAAAGGAACATTACAAGTCAGATAAATCTGCCACAAACATGCAGACCAGAGTACAAAATAAACTACTATTTTAAACTATCGCTGACCTATTCTTACGCTTCTTAACTTAGGCCTTAACAAAAATGTTAAAATCAATTTGGAAACGTTTTTCATCTGTTTTTTCCCCCCCAGTTAGATTTAAGCCTAATGTGTTTTTTTTTTTTAGAGCTCTCCAAAATTAATTACAAACTACAGTGAGATCTGAAAGCAGAATGACAAAACGTCGCCGGCATACAATGACCTTCACACAAAAACTAACTTTTTTTCCCCACCGACTGTGGATCTCGTCTCACTTGTTTCGTTCGATTGGACCTACTCCAAATTAAAACAAATCTGTTACCACCCAATTTTAATAATGGCGCGGTGACATTTATGGGAAGTAGGTCTGTCTTGTCACGGATTTGTAGGAACATGTGCAGAATCACACATTATTCATCTGGCTACCGTCAGCTAGCTCACAGTAGGATTTCCACATTCCAGCTGCACTAGAGCTGACTCTTTCTCTTGGGTTAAAAAACAAATAAATAAATTCTTGTGTGTACGGTCATGTATGAATGCTGCATAATGTTAATGTTAGAACGTACAAAGATTCCTTCTCAATAATATAGTCTACCATGTTCGGCTTTTAAAGCCTGTCCAGTGTATTTTGGATCCCCCCCCCCCCCCCATCTCTCCTTTTGTACGTTGTGTTTCTATTTTAGATCACAGTGTTCTTGTGTTGTCAGGCAAATTGGTCTTTTCTTACGCTGCCCTTCGGCCTCTTCATCTCTTGTTCAGAGCTTAGGTCATCCATTACACTAATCAAAGCTCTCACTAACAAGGTGACGCACCTTCCCCTCCCCCAGCGGCAGAGCTGCACCTCAGCCCATGCTGCTGTAAGCTGCTGGAGTTTCTTTTTCTGGCTGCGCAGATCCCGGCCCTTGTCCTGCGCTGTGCTGGCCTGCTCAGCGAGCACAGAGGGATGCTGGGAGATCAGTCTGCACAATGGTCAGCGTGAGTATCGCGGTGCGTAGGGAGTTGGTTTTGTCTCACTGCGGTTGAACCGCTCTGTGTTTGTGTGAGTTCGTACATTTAGCGCTACACTGAGTCTGTGTGCATGCATAAAGCGCGAGTGAACCACCACAGCCAGCCTCACTTTCTTGTACCCAGTCTGTAACGACTCAGGTAACAGCCCCATGCCGCTGCTGCAGGCTGTGGCTCATAGACTCTTTGGTCAAAACTGTTACAAGTCAAGCTGTAAAATAGAAATAATCTGAACCAAGCCGACAGTATTGAAAGCTCCATATTACCACGGTCCATCAATGTTTTTCATGTCAAAGTTCCTCACTTTTCCTCCAAACGTCTAGAGTTGTCATTGCTTTTCTGCCTACTTTTAAAATGTAAACTAAATTCCGTCTTTTATTTAATGCAGATTTTTCTACAGAAGTCAGACATTGAATAGGAGACCTGCCAAAACGAGAGACTAGAAGAAAGATGGATGGATGGATGGACATGTACATAAATGAGAAGTAAAGACTTTATGATGTCCTGCCTGTCGTAGGTAGCTGCAGCATATCATAGATCTGCTGCGTTACTTCCTAACAACTCCTGTCATCCTCTCTGTCTGTCGACAGTGCCTGTGTGGTGGGACAAGCTGTTTTTGAATACTTCAGACAGCATGGCTCACTTCACAAGTCAAGTCAATCACATGTTTTGCATCAGCAAAGACGGTCTGGAAGCTGCCTAGTCAACGAAGAAATCGCGTAAGACAGACAGATTTCTTGATTTAAATGTTTGCTTTCAAACACTTTCTGTGCTAATGATGTAATTTGGAAACCAAACAGCAACGTCTTGACAGCAATCACAGCCATTTGGCTCCGACTCTTCTTTCCGATCTTTCTGTTTTTCCACCACGAGCCGATACGCACACAAAGTGTATCTATCATGTTGGCAAAGTGTGTGTGTCAAAAGTAAATTCAAACATTCACAGAACTGACATGTTACTGACATATTGTGATTCAATATTCCAGACCCAGTTAGTCGTTTTTTTTTTTCTGACTGAGAGCCTCCTGGAACAGTAACAGCTCCCGTTTACTAAATAAATCAGCGACATGAACAGACTAATACCTCCTGGCAGAGATCCTGCGCTTGTAGCGTAAGAGGAGAGGTGGGACTGACTCTGCTCATCTGCTGGGACACAACGCTGTAGATCGTGTAGGCATTCCTGAATTCCTCCTTGGCGAGGAGATGCATTATGGCGTCCACATCCTGCTGGCTCTGGGAGTCAGTCAAGCAGTGCTGGACCCACTTCAGAACTTGTAGCAGCTCCTCCAGTTCTGACAAACAGGCACAGAGAAAGAAATCCAAATAATGTTTTTGGAGAAAAAAAAGGCACATAATAACAAATATCCCCAAAAAAAGAAAGCATGTATGAAGAAGTATAATAATAGAGTCAGATCCTCAAGAGGGTACTAGCTAACTTTAATTATGAAAACTGTTATTTATAGGACATTCATATTAGGGAGATCGATATTTCAGAAGTGCATTATTAATCAAACCCAATGCTGCTTAAGTTAGACTATTTAGTCAACCAGATATCTTCTCTGTTTTCATAGATAAGGTGCCATGCTGTCTACGTCTTCTCTAATAAAGTTGATAGAGATTTAGCACGATTAAATACATACACATGCCTAAATTAACACAAACTAGAACTTTAAATTAAACTGCTTTAGGGGCAAGTTTAAATGAACACTATAGATGCACCATCAACAATCAATCAGCAAAAGATCAGAGTTGGTCCGTTTTCTCTTGATTGGGTCTGACATTGGGGTTGCTCAGCCCAAACACATTTTTCTAAATATCTGACTTCATTCAGCATATAATACTAATATAATCCAGGAATAATTCAAGCATATTTACTGGAGAACAGTCAGTAAATGTATTTATTGAGTTTGAAGAAAAGCGAGGGAATCAGACCCCCTCGTCTGCCTCTGCTCTGCTTCTTCTGGGGATTGTTTTGACTCCTTTTGTTTTCATAGATTTATTTTTTAATTTTTTTGTAAAACATCATGACCCTCCCTTCTGCCCTGACCTGCCTAGCTCTTTTCCTGTCGAGCCTTCCTTCCTCCATTCACTCTCTTCAACCATCTCAAAGACGTCTCCTCTACTTTACTCACCGACCACAGGATCCAGGGAGCCCCCTTCTTTGGCGGCCTTTTCCTTCCCATCGAACGTAGGGTTGTCGATGCCGATCTTCGGATTCTGCGACAGCTTCTTAAGCCTCAGCGAAGCGTTCGGATCGATGTCGGGCTTCCCCTTGCTGTCCTCTTGCCTCCGCTTCCTCAGCTCCTCCTGATAATGCTGGATCCTCTCCATGTGGGCGCCGCAGTGTGGGGATTTGGTGAGGCTACCTCCCTGCCCCGGACAGTCCACAGCCCTCTCCCTGTGGCTCAGCGCCGGAGCTGCAGCCTCTTGAACATAACCATTTGTACGGGATGTGATCATCCCTGTTGCAGCAGCGTACCGTTCAAACAGCCCCAGCGTTTCCGGAGGTCTGCCGCAGCTTTATGGAGGAACCACTGCAGAACTTAACAGTCACAAGATCCCATTACGGGACGTTGTCCTTTGTGCTGTTCATGTGATATCCTGGAATACAAACACAACAGATTGGTATTTATCCAAAGTTTGTAAACTGGTCCAGAAAAGAGATCAATGGGTCAGCTCCAAATTTTTAATTTAGAGGAGAGGAGTCCAGGGTGGGTTTCTAAAGAAAAGGTATTGAATATTTAAAAAGGAAGAGGGAGAACTGGTTTGGGGGGACAATAAATGACACAAGGTGGTTGGGAGGATGTCACCGGGCTCGTGGAGGGTTTAATGTTTAAAGTTATGCTGATCCTGAAAAATGTACAAGCATGAAAGACGGCCACAATTGGGTAACCCTGCCTGCAAGCTGAATTGTCGCGGTATTTGTGCGTTCACGAACACGCGAGAATCCAACTTGTCCCGCTCCCACCTCAACCATTCGTGGCTGACCCAAAATGGGTCGGGCCAATCACGTTGCAGTATTACGGGTTAAGGCGGGATGTACAGCTGTGACGAAAACAAGAGCTGCTGAGCCCACTGGGGTTTCTCATGGCGCCTGCTGCTTACGACATTTTCAATTGATATCGTGACTAAAACCAACCTTTGGCAGGCGGGCACTAGGTGTCGCTTCACCCAATCAGCTCAGAAGGTTCTGCTGAATGTCCCTCCTTTCCCCCAACCGGATTCGATGGGAGTAGAAGATTGGTAATGTGCAGAACAGAGAGCGTTACACGTTATCAATCTGGCTGGCCAGGTTAATGAAGATGGGTCAATGGGAGAGTAGGAAATGTGTGTGGGTGTAAAATCAGCCCTGATATTCCTGATTTTATTCACATAGAATGACAGGACCTTGTTACAGTCAGGAATCAGATGAGCTTGAACAGAAGCAATCTTAATTAATTTTGTCAAAACAAAACTTTTGATTTTTTATCATTCTAGCTTATTATTTAGCGGTATGGCAGCTGTATGAGCAGCAACGGTACTGATCATTCAGGTATAAAAGCTAAAACAGCAGAAGAATGATCGTTTTTTAAAAGAATTATCCCTTTTCCCAAAACACTAACATATTTGTAACATCTCAAAGATTGTGCTAATCGTGAACTCTGCTGGCGCAGGGGTAGTGAGCACGACCCATATACCGAGGCCTTGGGCTGACCCGGGTTTGAATCCGGCCTGAGGTGTGATACGTAGACATAAGAGCACGTGCATGTCCATCCATCCCACTGTCAAGGATGGAGATGGGTCAAATACCTTCATCTTTAGAGACGTGTCCTGTGCTCTGGGGAAACATCATGACTATCGTCACATTTGACAGAAATAAGGAGAATTTTACAACCTTGAGGACACCATCCCAACAGTGAAGTTTTTTAGAGCTTGTTGCATGATGTTACGTGAGTGGCCCAAGAGTGACGGGTTTTGGAGAACAAAACATGACAAATATTTAAATGACAAATAGTTAATATTGGGACACAAATGGGTTTTCCAAATGAGCAAATTTATAATCTTAAGCGTACGACTAAATCAGTTACAAAGCCGCTTAAAGACAACAAAGTCAACTTTATAGAGTAGCAGTCAGAAAGTGCTGATCTCATTTCCATGGAAAAGAAAGAAATACTTTCTCTAATTTGTTTTTGCAATTAGAAAATACAAATCATTTTGATACTCCTGAATGACCTAAAACAGGTTCAGCTAGATTTAGTGCCAGACAGTGACAATAAAAAAATCTATTTAAATAAAGTGCATGTAAGTAAAGTATATTTATTAAGCACCTTTCATAGACAGAGCAATCACAAAGCGCTGTAGGGAAAACCAATTAAAAACAATAATTAAAATAAAATAATAAAAATAAGATAAAATTACAATAAAACTAAACATTCAACAAAAGAATTGTTTAAAATTAGATAGTTTTTGTAAATATCTTTTCTAACTATAAGACTAACTAACACTGTTACATTTGGGCTGAATATTGCAATTACGGCACTAGTTGTGATTTACGCCACGATTCTCTCGCTACTCATTTTCTTTCGTTCCCGCCGCCATCCCTGAGCCTTAACATGTTCTTCGATAAGATTTAGATCAGGTTATATATATATATACATATCAGGTTATATATATATATATATATATATATATATATATATATATATATATATATATATATATATATATATATATATATATATATATATATATATTACGTGAGTGGCCCAATATATATATATATATATATATATACCAACTTTTTCTCTGACCTGCTCTCATCTACTAACCAGTCTAGCTGTCAACAAACAACGCATTCTGGCCTCCATCACCTTTAATTCTCTCCTCTTCAGCTTCATTCGGCCATTTACCTCACCACACGTGTTCCCAACTGTCCGGCAAGCATTTTTTTTTTATCACCACTTGACTGACCAGTGTTGTGACCATCGTAGATTAGGGTCTATTTTTAGGAACTCTACACATAAGTCTGGATTTGAGAGTCTGACGGAGGCATGTTGACGAGCAGCTTGTGTCAGGTCAACTTGTGAAAAAAAAAATCAAATCAAATCAAATATGTTATGACTGATTATCTCATGTGTCAAAATCCCTGACATTCCCCAAATTTAAAGGGCCCCATACCAAGTCCTTAGAGCTAATAAGGTCTGGTGAGTCTATCACTGCGTCTACTAAACCCCTCCCCTACAGAGGCATTTAGCAGTATTTAGTGTGGCCGGGCACTGCTGACAAACAGCAGAGACTGCCAGGAGACCATCTGTTCTCATGGGCTTAATTAAGCTTGGGATCTCGGTGGCTACAGAAGGGATGGGATACTGAGACGCGAAAGATCCACCTAGGTAGAAGAGCACGATGGCCTGGATGTGCAGTTGCCACACAGACAGAAGCAAACGGCTCCATTCAAAAAGTTGGGTGAAAACAACTTTGAGCCCTGTGCAGAATTTCAAAAGGTTATTAAATATGTTTTTGAAATAAAAGAAAGAACTGATCATGTCACGTGTTAAGGAACCAAATGGTATCACCAAATCCACTGAAATGACACAAACTAACAACGATCTATATAAAATATGGTTTGCATGAGGTCATACAGGACCTGAACGTACTGTACATTAGTAGGTTGAACGGTAAACAAACATTTAACTTCCTAATATAAAGATGCATTTCTTTCGGTTTTTACATATGTATATCTCATACAATATACTAGGAATAAAACGTAATATGTTTAACAGCGCTGCAAATTAAATGTCCTTCCCAGCAGCTACAGATGAATATGCCTGCTTGAAATGGATATTTTAAGCTTTCACTGCACGTGTTTGGTGACTTCCCTCAAATATACCCGCAGCAAAATAATGTATTGTACAAAATAATGTAAGATTTTTTTCTTTATCTTATTTTTGATGTACTTTATTTACATGCACAAGAACAACAAAAATGACAAACAAAACCACTCTACAATCTACGTGTATGTTTGTATATTTGGTGGGTTCTTTTTGTGTATTTGTGCTTTTCACTTCATGTTTTATCATTTTATTCAGATTTTAGCTATTTACAATTTTAGCAAGAAATTGTAATTTCACTAATCGCTAATTTGATCAAATTAGTGATTAATTTAGTGTTTTATTTACCCTTTTTGCAAAGTGTTTACACAGCTATCCAATGTTTCTTACTATATGACAGAGTTGTGTACATCTGTTTTACCTTATTGGTTTTTAAAAAAATCCCTTCCAATCTATTTTTCATTTTTCCATCTGCCTTGAACCTCTCTTAAAAAGACTTTGTTATGTGTTTTATTCAGTAAATAATAAGAAAAAAAGAGACAACCTCAGCACTAACAAAGCTCAGAGGGAAATTAGGTTTGTACTTAAAATGGAAAAATTGTAGTGATTAAAAAACTAAATAACAGTAATAAAAAAGAGAATTATAGCAAAAGGGGGAAAAAACTAATTTAAAAAAAGAATATAATATAAAAAATAAAAACAACAGTAAACTACCAGAATATTTACACGTTCAACGGGGCGAGGAAGCAGTATAAACCTATCTTAACCCACCCTTTTCCACATCATTCCAAGCACTTCATAGTCTTCTTCTTTACCCCTTTCAAATACATTTGAAAGTTTCCTTCTAATTTCTCTAAAAGTAACGTGGAAAAAAACGTTTCTGTTGATGTAATAATCTTGTTTTATCTGAACCACTTCTACGCCTGAACAAGTCGCTGGTTGAACACTAATTACAGTCATTGTAGTAATATAGAACTGGAGGTAGAAATTTTGTCTTTTAGGAGCTTTATAAAACATATCACAGAAACATTTGGATTTATAATTTTTTTTGTTTCTCTGCTGCGCCAACGTGGGACTTAGCTTAGCAGAGGAGAGCAGACGAAGCGTTGTACCGCTAACTCTGTATAGCAGGACAACAACGGTAGCTGTCCCGTAAAGTTGCTTAGGGTCACTCACCACTTCAAAACCAGCGAGCCGCTTCCGTTTTCAGCTTGAGTCGTTCTTTGACTGTTCAGATGTGTTCATGCAGAGATAAACTGGAAAAAAATCCTTCACCTTTCAACCCAGTCTGGACGGGACGCGTCCAACAGCTACGAGAACCACAGTCGGGACACTTGTGGCTGCGGAGCTGCAGTTGGTGGAGCTGCGCCGGTTGTTGTGAGCCGTTTCCCTGGCAACACTGCAGCTCCACAGCGCCGCTTTTAGGTCAATCACATAATAACCCCCTTTTAAAAACAAATTACAATATTTAAGTCAGGGGTGTCCAAACTTTTCGGTACATGGGCCAAAATTGTCAGGTCAAAGGAACTCGAGGGCCAAAAAATTAGCAATTTTTGCACAACAAAAAATGTTTTATGTTTTTTCCCCCTGCTCTACAAAATATTAATTTTAAATAAATAAATTAGTCACATCGTAGACCCAAAATTAAAAAAGGGTTTTGCTCATTTGTTGTATTCATCCTGTTTGCAAATTGTTTTGAATAATTTTATTTGACTCTTTAGCAATATTAAACTGAACTCTTTCTGGTCTAGCAATAAGAACAGTATTTGGGTCAGTTGTTCTTTGAAAACACTTGTTGTAATTAGCCAATTTTAATAATTGAGTTCATTCAAAGCAGATTTTAATGCACCAAAGTCTGCATTTGAGTAACTTAATACCACTGGATAGATGTTACTGTGAAATAAATTAAAGAGAATGTCAAAAGTGTGCTTATTAAAAGATGAATACTTTGTGTTGTAGTTAACATTTTAAGAGATAAGATAAGATAAGATAAGCTTTATTGATCTCACAGTGGAGAAATTCACTTGTCCCATCGGCTCAATAGTCAAAAGTCAGAAGAAGGTGTCAAAGTAGGTAAGTAGAATCAGTTAGATACAGTTATACAGCTATATACAATATACAATTCTGTACACTCCTATGTATAAATATGTTATTGCACATATGTTATTATACAGTTTATACAGGACTATTGCTTATTGCACAGTTTATACAGTTTATACAGGATTATTGCACAGGCTTAATGCACGGATTATAGCACCTTGTTTAAATAGCTTATTGCACATAAGTTATTACAGTTATTGTTGCAGCTATGGTGCATGGTTGCAGTCGTTACTCTAATAGTTACACTTATGAAGCAGCGAGTATGATCAGGTAGCAACAGGAATGAGTGACCTTTATAACATAATAATATAACACAATAATAATAATAATAATAATAATAATAATAATAATAATTGTGATTGTAGGATTTAAAATTTTTTGTAAGAATTTTGCCCTAATTAGAAACTAAAATCTTCCATCTGCATCAGCCACCTGCGCTGGAGGACCAAATCTTTCTTGAAATGCAGCTGGGGGGTGGGGGGCACCCACCCAAAATCAGTACAGGCTGGCCCCAGGGACTCACTTTAGAGATGTGTGATTTAAATGATAAACACATCGTAACATAAAATTTTAACAATCAAAAAATACAAAAATTAAATTAGACTAAAGATAAAGCGATAAAGAAATGGCAATGATACTGCCAATGGTGAGACAACGCAATCACTAATGACACAATACTAAACACAATACACACAAATAGGTAGGATCAGGATGTGTTTCCAGATATTAGTATACCAAATTTGAAGCACAAAGTTGATGTTTTATCAGTCTTTTTTTGCAGGAGATGGTGTTCCAACTGTTTACCGTTCAAAATACCACTTACAGTAGAACCTCAAATTTAAGAATACAAGATGGCTAAAATTTTCTAATCACATGTTCCAGATGCTTCCCGTTGTCTGTAAATCTAAAAACACACATTGTTAAGCAATTAACCCATCAGCGTATATGCAGAACAATACCCCCCATTCCTTCTCACATTTTATGAACTAACTTGTAAGTCCAGTCAACTAGTGGAGTGCGGTCTTTGAGGGAAGAGGAACAATATAATCTCGATATAGGAGCTTTAATCTAAAAGGAAACCATCCTTTATACATGATTTTAGCTCTCATAGCTAATTTCCATCCCACTCTGACACACAAAAACATATTACACAAACAACCTTACAAAAAAAACAATGCAGAATTTATTTTCAGTTACAATAATAAAATTGCAATGTACCTAATAAAAGGAAAAAAAGAAAAAGAAAATATTAAAAATAAAAAATATTGCTACACCCTTCAATTCACTACTCACACTACTTCCTTCAGAATATTTTCCTGATTTCACAAAATTAGACTGCTTGTATAACATGATAAAAATATAGACAATATATTTAAATACACTGCTTAAAAATCAACTGTGACTAAAAACATTTTGTTTAAATCCTTTGAGACACACAGGGTTAATAACCATCATACATACTAGGTAGGCTAATAGATCTCAAAATGCAACACATCATGCCCCAACCCAGAAAGAGAGGGTCAAGAAATGATGAGGAAACAAAATATTCATTAGTTATTAAATGTATCTCTCACTCTAGCAAGGGTTGCAATATCATTTACAGGTTGTGGATTTCAGAGAACCACACCAAGAACCATTAAGAATCAAGAATCTTTTATTGTCAACATATTTTTACCATGATTCAATTCAATTCAATTTTCATCCATCCATCCCTTTATATAGCGCCAATTCATGAAACATGTCATCTCGAGGCACTTTACAAAGTCAAATTCAATCATATTATACAGATTGGTCAAAGATTTCCTATATAAGGGAACCAGTTGATTGCTTCAAAGTCCCGACAAGCAGCATTGACTCCTGGAGAAGTGTAGAGCTACAAGGAGAGTCGTCTGCATTGTCCATGGTTTTGCAGCAATCCCTCATACTGAGCAAGCATGGAGCGACAGTGGAAAGAAAAACTCCCCATTAACGGGAAGGAAAACCTCCAGATTAAATTACCTTTGAGGCAGACACCAGTTTAGGGTACACACAAATAGCATGACACACATACACAACAGACTTAGTATTTACGGTATTTTTTTCCACACATTAGAGGATGCAAGTTTGTAACAGCAGTAGTGTGATGGTAACATGATGGACCACAAACTTCTCAGCAGGGGGCGATAGCCCTCACAGCTCTCGGAAAGAAACTGTTTCTGAGGCTATTAGTTCTGGATTTGATGCTTCTGAACCATTTACCTGATGGGAGATTGGCAAACAGTGCATTGCCCAGGTGGGTGGGATCAGTGGAGATGCGTCTGGCGCTTCTTTGGACTAGTTCTGCATAAATTGAGTCCAAATCCTGTAGATGGCATCCCTGCACTGTCCTCACCACCCGTGCTGACCCTGTCCTGCAGTGTGCAGCTTCCATATCATACAGTTATACTGAGACATAAAACACTTTCTATTGTGGCAATGTAAAAGGTTTTTAGCGAGACAACATCCATTAACAGCAAATGGAGAAAAAACAAGGAGCAGTGGTGAAGCTTCCCTGGTGTGATCGGCCAACCAAAACTACTCCAAAAAGACATTGACGGCTGCCAAAAGAACCAAGAGCAAAAACTAGCATGCATAAAACCAAAAAGCCTTTTCAGCAAAACAAACAAACAAAAAAAACCATCATATCACTCACACATAGTGGAGGTAATGTGATGGTCTGGGGCTGCTTCATGACTTTAATACTTGCTGTATTTGATGGAACCGTGGATCTGCCAGGAAATCCTGAAGGATAATGTCGGTCCATGTGAATATTGCCTCCATATTACAAGTTGTTTTTATATACATAAAATGATAAACAGTGGGTTACTACAGATCATTTAAGGAGCACCAGCATTTTTAGTTTGTCAGGCCATACTGATAGTGCAAGTAAGTTTACATTTTCCCACGTTAAACTGTCTCCATCTTCATACCGATTGTAGACAGACAAAAAAAAACAAAAACAAAAAAACAACATTCCTTTATACACATGGACCTAACTGGCAAGCTCTATTATAAAACAAAATCTAACTTTATCTCTGTTCACATAAAGTCTTTGGTCCAAGTAAAGAATTATTATTGGTCTTCAATCTCAAATCAGAAGGCAAAGTTATTGATTATTACAGGACAGGACTTTTACAAAGGTGCAGAAATTAAACCTGAAGTTAAAACTCAAATATACCAGAAATTGCAATTCAACACTACAAGCTAGACCATAAAAGCCCAATAATCCAAAATCTCTGTAAATAGTTGCTGCTGTATTTTGTATATTCAATCATGTGTTCCTTTTTACATTTGTTTCTATTTACAACAGCTCTTATAACTGTAGCTCTTCCTCTATACATGTAGCAACTTGGTTTGCTCTGACATTAACTGATTTAATTAACTAAAATGTGCAATAGATTAAACTTTTTTGCAAAACTACATTCATTGCCCAACACAATGTCAACTTTACTGCTCTTGCAAACATATTTAATCTAAAAATAAGAAAATGTCATATTGAATTAAAAAAATCTATACTGACAGCTGCACTTGTATGTCAAGAGTTAAGTCATTCTGCTGCGACTGTCATCAAGACAACAAATTCAGAGCTGCAGGATCTGCAACATGTGCAGTAAAATAAATAAAGACGAATTTCACCAAGCAGAGAAAAAAAGATCACACAGCTCTACAAAGGGTTCCTTTCATTTCTCTGTCTGCTTTTAAAGAGAACATACATGCAAATTAGTTATTACACTTTTCAGATTCATTTCCTCCGGCTTGCTTTAACTAATCACATTCATTCCATTTACTTTTTTTTTCATCTCAATTGCTCAGTATATTCAGGACAATTAGACACACATGGTTTCCTGTAATAGATAAAAACTTGGTCCACTTTGTGGTGTAAAAACGCACTGTTATTTCCAACAATGATCGTCATACCAATCCGCTTAAATTTACCCTACTTTTTATACATCAGCAGCGACAACTGTCTGCTTTCTTGTCATGGCGTTATAATAATAATCTACACCTAACGGGACCTGCTGTCATTTCATCTGGCAAGGAAGAACCAAAACACTTTAATCTCAGGCCACCTCTTAATATTTTTTTAAATAAATTGGATGAAGCTCAGAGCTGTCTTTATCCCCAGTGCATTTTGACGTTAGGTTCATCCTTTCTGACAGCTTTTGTTTTAACCTTTAACCTTGGGAGACTAATTTCTTTTGCCAGTTTTTGATTCTTAAATACTTTCCTGAACAAAATGCTTCCTAAGATTTGTAATTATTCAGTTCAGTGCAGCTTAATTATGTTTGTATTTAGGGAAAAAAATGTATATGAATGATTGTGAAGGATTACCTGTATTTTCAAGTTATATGGTTGGAAAAAAATAAATAAACAGACATTAAAGAAATATCTACAGTGTCTTGCACAAGTATTCTTTAACCTTTTCACATTTTGTCATGTCAACCAAATCCCCTGTGTCATTTATTGGGGTTTTACATGACAGAACAGCATTAGATACAGTTGTCCTTAACTGGAATGTAAATTATACATGATTTTCAATTGGTTATGTGAAACAAAAGCTGAAAAGATGACTTGCCTTTTTCTGATACACTCAGACCGTCAGAGGATATTAGCTAACAAACAACACCAGAAGAACCACAGAAACAGGTCAGGGATAAAGATTTGGAGAGGTTTTGAGCAAGATAGGGTACTTAAAGTTTATCACAAGCTTTGAACATCTCATTAGCATTGCTCAATCCATTATTCAATATCGGGAACAGTATTGCATATTTGCAAGCCTGTCAAGATGTGTACATCTAGCTAAACAGACAGACCCAGCAAAGAGAATATTTATCAGACAAAGAGACGTTCAACTTTTCTGCATATCTACAGACTCCAAGTACACAACAAAATGTATTAAAACGAGCAATAAGCAATATTTCCCCACTAGGTGGCGCTTGAGCACTGTCTGTAGACCAAAAGAAGATGCATGACAAGCGAGCCTATGTTTACCTTCACTCCAGCTGCAACCCGGCCCCTCCTTTACCTTCTCACCCGTTGCCTCATATGAGCATAGCAGTAAAGGATAAAAACACAGCAAAACAGCACCACCGTTCGGAGGAGCATTTCCAGTGAAGAAATCAGTAACTCTTAACTTTATAATGCTGTTAGCAAGAGAACATTTTGATCTGCTGGGTGTGCTCTCCTCCATGTTGCTGCTATACTGCACTCCTCTGACGGTGGCCTTTTTAGGCAGGGAGGGGCTAAAAGCCCTGAGTGGCAGCTGTTCACATGCATGTTCATATATGCATGTGCAGCCGGCCCGGCTATGTAAACAACACACTGGAGAACAACACAGAGAGATGCGGCGTGCCATCATACCATAGTCCATCTAAAATATTACCTTTAGTTCTTCACATCACAATTTTTTAGTTCTATCTAAAATAATCAAATTTTGCTTATTGCTCCTTTAAGGGCTAAAAAAGTGAATTTTGTATATGTCTTCTTTAAGGGGTAACTCACCCAAGAGCCTCATTCTGCCCTCATCTAATATTTGAAAAATGTGGCTGAAGGAGGCGGTGCTTGGCGGACCAGGGAACATGTGGGGCTGAGGGCTGGGCGTGGTCTGGGCAACTAGAACAAGGTTAATAAAAGTTATATAAAACTAACCGAATGCTAAGCTAATAACTCGCTAAAATCAACAGAAATATTGCAAAGCTCATAATTCCAACTTGCTGCGGAGGCATGTACTAGACGGAGCAGCTTTTATACCCCACAGCGGCAGAGCTTCTAACGTCTGGGGACGGGAACGTCACAATTTATTTTAACCTGATAATAATACTGATTCAACACGAGGAGGGCGGCACACAGCCGGTTTTAGATACAAAAGCAGGATTTAAATCTGCAGTAAATTGTCAAAATAATGACTGAGACATGTAGACAGCACTATAAAACATCCATGCATGCAGTTTATTAGCAAAAAAGCTGATTTGACGATAAGTTAACCTTTACGGTTCTGATTCTTCCCTATGGCTATGTTCCTAACAGTGCTCTTCGCTATTGGACTGCAAGTTTACTTCAGCTATCATGCTCATGTCTTGTGCACAAGGCCTAGAAACAGTCCATCTTTACGTGAAAGCTTCAGTGTTTACTTTTTTATAATGTTTATCTCTTATTAGTGTTGTTGTGGTTTCCTCTGTGTCCTGTTGAATCCTGTTATCTATTTATGCATTGTTTGCAGTTATTGCTGCCATTAACTTTGGTTAATCGTAGTCCAGTACTTTACTGCTTACCTGTTTCTTTCCTAAATGGAGTTGTTTTACTTTGTTTTTTTTCCATCATAGAAAAAACAACAACATCTGGAACATTGATATAGTGGTTCGAATATAATAGTATCTCTTTTCTGGATTGAGTAATTAGCTATATTTCCATCCAATTGTCATGTGAATTTTGACCAAAATTTTAAAATGTCACAAAAAAGAAAATGCAAATTAGGTGTGCTTCCATCATTTGATCTGGAGGCAGTTAACCAGGATAAGCGAAACGTAATTTTGTCAGAAGCTGATGTTTCGCATGGCTGTAATAAACAGGAAGTAGAGGTTGCAAACTAGCATGGACTACACATCATAACAACAGACATTGCTGTTTTCCATTCAAAATGTCTGGAATGTTGTTTTTTTCCCCACCATTGAGACAGAGAAATGCTTTGGTCTCTTTCTCGGTCCACACGTACCTGTTGAGCTTCCAGACGTGTGAATATCTCGTAGGACGCCGACAGCGGAAACCGCTGATCAGCCATGTGAGGTAAATGTTCACTATGTCAGAACATATTTGGCAAATGTGTTTCCATCTCCTGTTTAGAGCATTAACTGTTTCTTGGAAAAAGTAAAAAGACAAGAACTCAAATGAGCATTATTTCGAATTTTGCTGTTTCCATTAACCTTTTCTAACTCGATACTTCAAAATGCGCACAAAAAAACTTTAATGGAAACATTGATGGGAGGATTTCTATCATTGGTGTTTTTTTCTTTCACTTAGAAAGGACTTAAGGCCCTTCTCTTATTTCTTGAAAATGTTTCACTTCACAAAAGTCTTCTTCAGTTCAGAACATGGTTGGGAGTAACTGGCTTAAGCATTTTGCAGTCAGAGCAACTGTAGTCACCAATGAGCAATTAGTACACGGGAGTCACTGGCTTTACTCTCGACTCAGCTCACTGTTTGAGTCGTTGTAGCTCGACGATCCAAACATGGCCCCAATACTGCCATGCAAAGTTGTTTTGGTCATATGCTCCAAGGTGTTAATTGCTGAAAAAGCACTTGGGGAGATGAGTCAGGACTTCAGAGTGGTTTTTTGAAAGCTTGAATCTGAGGCTACCCTCCTTTGTTTAGATGGCTTAATTAATTCCTCTCTCAAACCACTTGTCTTCTGTATCCAGATTGTTCAAAGGAATTTCCCTCGTCCATGAGATGTAAATGAACTGTTGACTATTGACCTGCTGAGTTTGCTCCTCTGTGTTGGGCCGTTTGTTTGTGTAGCATTGATTTTAAAATGCACTGGAACTTTATGTTTGGAAAACATCCTTATTAGTCGGTTGGATCCTACAGCCACATACTGAATCAACGTTTTTCCGCTTCTTCTTTTCTACTTCGGTGGACAGTGATTTCTTGAAATTCTGGGTGCCTTAACATCGGCCCAGTTGGGCTATCCATAGGTTTGAGTCTTGAAGTCTTGACGTGAATGTGTTCGCTGTCCTTCGCTTCCGTCCTTGTGTGGGGACCTGTTTGGCTGGATGCTGAACTCTACAGCATCATCGGCTCAAGAATCAGAGGTTAATTTCGTCCACTTGCCTTTAACTTAAGCCCTTAGGACTGTGCTTCAGTGTCTAACAATGTCTTTCTTGGATGGAACCAAAGACTAAACAATTTCTACCGTCAACTCTGTGCTCTCTGTTGTTTGTTTTCCCATTTAAAGCACTTCGGGCTCAGGGCTTCTGTGTGAAACTATCCCTTTCATGGGTGCAATCATTGATTGAGTTATTGATGCCATTACCCCTGCATTATGTCTTCTTTCCTTTCCCACAACAAGTACTCCAAGCCCAATGGTTCTGTGTCTCTCCTGGATGGACTCATTCATCGACCTATTGCTGTTTTTTTTTTAAACTGTGTTCTCTTTGTTTTTCTTTCCCACAGAATGTACTCCTGGCCTAGTGGTTCTGTGTCCTAGATTGACTCATCAATTGAGCAGCTTATCTATGTGTTGTCTTTGGTTTTTCTTTCCCATTGAAAGTACTCTTGGCACCCTACTTTGGTGTTTTACTGTGTCTTTCTTGGGTGGGCTCTTTGATGGAGAAACACATTCTCTTAGTATAAAAGGATTGCTTTAAGTCAATCCCTTACAGTCATATGGGCTTCCTCAGATATATATCCTTCTTTTCTTTTACCAGTGCCAAAAACTGATCAAATATTTGTTATACCCTTCCAGTTACTGATTACCCAAAGTGTATAAGCTATAAAACCTTCTGCACCAATGACAAAAACCTCCCTCATTTTTCATAGATACATTTTATTAAAAAAAAAAACAAAAGCCAACAAGAACCCTTTTTTACATAATGATCAAGGATTTTTATTATCTTAGTCTTTCATCAGTTTCATATCATTACAGAAAATGTTATAGTACAGCGTTGATCAATGTCTCCTCATTGCTTAATAATTTCCTTAGGAGTGCTGGTCACATATATCTGTACAATATGGTTATTTTTTTCTGTACATTTCTTGTGAAGTTTGTTAAAAAGGCTGTCAGCACTTAAAGAAGCTGTTTCTTTTCTTTGATCCTTTTTTCTTAAATAGTTGATCAAAAAGAAAAAGAAGAACAAAAGAAAAATGATAAATTCTCCCCGGCTCAGCTTGTCACCTTGGTGGGGTCTGGGGCTGAGTTTAAGTGAATATAAGGAAGCTTCAGGGTCTGGGCCTGACTGGTGTGGGGTTGCACCCAACCCCCAACCCCCCCCCCCCCCCACCCCCAACATACCCCTCCCAATAACACCTCCTTCCTGTCCAGGCATTTGGCACTGCGCACATAAACAAGACTCACAAGATAAACAACAAGCAAAGCTCTTTGTGAAGCCATTATGATGCATACTAATGAGGGAAAAACAGAAGTGTCACCTTGATTGGCCCTCAGAGGAGGAGGTGGCCTTGATACGCAGCCTCTTTCCTCTAAACTGAGCACCGTAGGAAATCGGTAGTCTTCCATGTTTTCTTTACTTTCAAAAAACTGATTTTTTTTCCACTAAAGATGAGAAAATAATAATTTTCTTTTTTTTTTGTCCTGGCAGGCACCTACAGCGGTCTATTAAAATGCTACTGCTATAGATAAAGTCTAGCATTGAACACACAAAGCAATTGCAATGAAAGGAACAAAGTTGCCTTAATATAATAATGATAATAAGAAGAATAATGATAATAATAATAAGAATAATCATAATAATATATTACAGAATAAATCTCTTTTTATAATTAGATTTTTTTCATTAAAAGTTATATTTTCTTTGTTTGAAATACTATAATCTTTTTAAATTATTTTTTTTAAATATGTATCTAGGATGTGATCAAGATGTTGACTATACCTCAACGTTATCCAAATCAATAAAAACTAGCTGTGCCGTTGCATATTACAGAATAGTCAATGATATGTGGACATGCACCGTGAACCACCCATTCCAACGCTCGCTATGTGTGACGTCGTCCTGCGTCCCCCTCTGACGACATCATAGCCGTCCGATGACCATGACGTCGACCACCTCGCCCTTGTGCAGCTCCACGTATTGCTCTGTTTTTGGAGGTAGCATCAGGAGCCCGTTGGCACTTCGCATGCTCATCAGTCTGCTGCTCACCTGGTTCCCTGCAACGGGGAGGAGACCGAAGCAAAAAAAAAAAAAATCACAAGTGGGGCAAATAATCGTACTCCTAAGAATTCCTGTGAAACAAATGCAACTAAAGCAATAAAGTTATACTTCACTTCTTTTTTCAATTGATAAGACTATTTAGGAAAGTTATTTAGTAATCCGTGACATCCTGTTTCTGGAGGTATAAATATGACATGACACAAAGGCTATTTTCCACACTATGAAATAACAAAATCAATCAACTTTTATTTATATAGCTCTTTACAACTCACGAGGGGACCAATGTGATGTAAATAAAGTCAACATTATAGTAACAGAATTAAAAACAAACATAAAAAGCAAGTACAAAATAAAATACAAAATATAAAAAATATGACACTGTTACTGAATGTTAAAAGCCAGTTTGAATAAATAGGTTTTAAGCCTGGCCTTAAAAACGGCAAATTAAGTAGTAGTTCGAATGTCATTTGTTCCAGAGCCTGGGCCCAACGACTGAGAAGGCCCGATCAGCCCAGTTTTTGTGCCTAGCTCTAGGGACTTCTAACAAGAGCTGGTTTGTTGACCTTAAGGCCCTAGTTGGGTTATTAACGAGTTCAGACAGGTATGGAGGGGCAAGAGCATTAAGGGCTTTAAATACAAATAGCAAAATTTTAAAATCAATCCTAAAAGAAACTGGAAGCCAGTGGAGAGAAAAAAAGGACATTATCTATCTATCTATCTATCTAGTCTTGTCGGGACTTTGATGCAATCAACTGGTTTCCTTATATAGGACATTTTGACCAATCTGTATAATCTGACCCAATCTGTATAATATGATTGAACTTGATTTTGTAAAGTGCCTTGAGATGACATGTTTCATGATTTGGCGCTATATAAATAAAATTGAATTGAATTGAATTGAATTGAATTATCTATCTATCTATCTATCTATCTATCTATCTATCTATCTATCTATCTATCTATCTATCTATCTATCTATCTATCTATCTATCTATCTATCTATCTATCTATCTATCTATCTATCTATCTATCTATCTATCTATCTATCTATCTATCTAGAAACGTGACAAGAACTGACAACAATCGTCTTGCCACCATGCAACAGTAAGGAGGATGGTGTGGGAAGCGGGGGGAAAAAAAACAGTGTGCAGCAGCAAATTTTCTAGTGTGAAAATACACCACAATAAAAGATGAACTTATTTTGAGGCTCATTTCCACATATTTAACAAGGGTACCATGCCGGAAACAATACATTTTAAGTGATTAAGACTATGCTGGAGTGGAGTTTTGGGCCTTTTTCTATGTCTGCCTTCTTTATGTTTGATGATAGCCAAGTATAAACTATTCCAAATTAAATTTCTTTCTGAGAAAAATGGCTAAAATTAACTGAAGTTAATCCACAATTTATCTAGACGCAGAGTTTTTTTTAGAAAAGAAAATTGTAGACTTGCTAAATATAAAAATAATGTATGAAGAGGAGTTATGATTCATGTTTGTTTTTAGTCACGACTAAACAAAAACGTGAGTTACTAAACACTGCCTATGAATCTTGTTCTTGTCAGCAAATCATTTAAATTATATGTGACTTCTGTTTTCTATCTTTCCACCCTGTAGAGTTTGCATTGGTGTTTGCCTTGTAACGTAGCTGTTGTTGCTGTTTATGCTATCGTCCATCTTCACAGTGAAGCAATGTGAATCAAGTGATGCTCCTCTGAGAGGACTGATGGGTCAATGATGGACATAATACCTCAAACATTCTGCAGCAAAAAGGAAGGTCTACATTTAACAAAGAGAGTTAAGGCATGGACAAAAAAATAAATAAATAAAAAATTGTCTTGTTCCCAACATGTCTGTGTCATAAACATTTCTGTTGCTGTGTAGAATAAAGTTTGGCTGCTTTAGATACCTGTGCTCCTACCTGTGCTCTGCGCCCACGGGAGAGGCTCCTGGTGATGCCATGTCAAAATGCAGCGGTGATATTCAGGGCGAGGGTCAAGCTTCACGTCACATGACAACTAAACAAACAACAAATGCATAATAGACACAGACAGTTTTATTTTTTATCAGAGTTCCTTCTATCTTTTCTTACTTACTTCCTTTTAGGTAATTTGCTAGAATTCATTTTTGTTTTCCCAGCCACATAACACCGAGACTTGAAAAGCTAAAATGTCTGAAGTTGGTACAAATCCTCATGGACATTATTTTCAGCCAAAACAAATAAAGAAAGTGCTGGATTTACTGGAGATTTCTCCAGCTGTACGTGGCATAGGGTAATGTAGAGAAGCCCCCCTGTTGCTGCATACTGTAATATTTCCAGTCTCAAAATCAATCAATCAGTATCAGTTTGTTAAACTTCTGTTACTTAATAAAGGGCAAAATGACAATTATGTTGTAATATTCCACACAATAAACACTTGAGAAAAACAGTTTATTCTAAAGGCTATATATATATATATAGTTGAATTTTTTAAAAAAAATAAAAGTGCTATTTATTATTATTGATGGTGTTCTTTGGTATTTGTACCCCATGGTGCCATGAAAATCTCATCCTGGCTCATTTTTTATTTATACTTCCATTGAAATTTTAAATGTCATCTACAAGGGTGTGCTGGCCAAGATGAGCGCAGCTCAAGGCAGCACTAAAATATAAAACACGTATAAAAAGACCAGAGGTCAGTGAAATATCGCTGCCTTGTTGAGTCTTTTTGCAGGGGTAAAGGTTTAATCCAGATCTGATGCCATCTGCTTGGGAAGATTGCCTGGATACATCTATGCTTTAAGGCCATTCATTTCTTTACCAAGTGGCACTAATACATTCAAGTTGATTTCTAACTGCTTTAAAACTGCAATTGATGTAGCGGTGCATGCTGGATGGCACCCATAATGGCAGGAGACCAAATCCTTTACTTGTTAATGCTTGATGGGGACATAAGCGTTGCCTGTTCTGAGTGCATCCTATTCTAGTTTTTTTTTTTTTAAATACCCAATCTGTGGTTATGAATATTCAAGACATAGGATCAAGCCTTGTGGTTAGCGATGTCTTTGCCAAGTCACAGCCAAATGTTGTGGTCATAAATATGCATCAAGAGGATGATGAAAGCACAATTGAACGATGACTTAGGATGCAAACAGGCGTGGGAAGTTTTCTGCAAACATGGATGTTTTACAGCTCGACACCTCTATACTGAAAGCACAGGACGAAAACCCAGACGTTTATTAGCTTCCCTTGTATGCTTCGTGAGTCCTACCCTCGCTTTGATAATGGTGGGTCTGGGGTCCAAAATACCCTGCATCTTCCTCAAAGCAGGGATGACAAAAAGATTACAGGTGACAACAGCGGACACGGGGTTTCCTAGGACAGACGGGCGGACAGAGGGAAGAGGACCAGAGGAGAAAGCACAAAGAAAAATATCTGAGTAACAAGTCTGTGCGAGCGGCTGGTAGAATCACTCTTTCTCTCAACTTCACACACTACCTGGGAGGGCAAAGATTAGTTTGCGAGCACCATCTATGTCCAAGGTGGCAAATGTTGTTGGGAGACTGAAAAAAAAAGAAAAGAATAAAACAACATATGTCTTTACAACAAAGTTAAGTATGTTCACGTTAAAAGGAGAAACCCCGTAGTAATGATTTTAAAAGTTGGAATAAATAATGAAATTCTGTTTCGTTTACCCTGGTTTCATGAAAACGCGACCAAAATGGATCTGCGCGTGTAGATCGATATCCAGCACCTGCTTGAGGTAATCCTGAGAAATAAAATTCAAAAGACAAAATTAAAAACGGCATAGTGTTACTTAAAGAAAGAAAACTCACAAAAATATTAAAATGACACTGAATAAACATATTTCTCATTGCTCTTTAGAAACTAAAATGTCCAACCATCCCTTAGAATACATAGTTGATAGCGCTATAAAGATATTTCTGTTATCCCTCTATCTACCACAAGGTGTCAGTAAAACAACATCTCCCCATGCAAGTGTACCTTCTCTCCCATGGACACTCCTCCTGAGGTGATGATGACATCAGCACGGCTGATGCCTTCATTCAGAGCGTTCAAAAGGTCATCAGGGCTGCAAGGCAAAAAACAAAGAAACAGGAAATACACAAAAGCATTAACTACCAATTTATTTGAGAGAGAATATAGGATGTGCAACGGAAAACAATGTCTAATGCATAACATTTTCAAATTTTGTCATGTGGCAACAAGCGTAGAGTATTTTAGTAGGATTTAAAGCGGCACACTAATACAAGGTAGGTTAAAAAGAAAATAAATAATGACAAGGCTGTTAATGTTGTTTAAAAATTAAAATCTTAAAAGTGTGGAATGCACCTGTGTTCAGCCAACTGAGTCAGATTACAGCTGCAAGGCTTTTAGAGTATGTCTCTGTAAGTTTTGCATGCCTAGAGATTTGATATTTATCATTCTTCTTTGCAAAACAGCTAAAGCTCAGTTTGTTTGGATGCAGATGCCCTGTTAGAACTCACTTTAAAATCTATCTTTTTCTGGACTTTGGCCAGGCCAGGCTAAACCATGAAACTATTCTGTTCTGGCTTTTTGTTTAGGATAGTTGTCCTACTGGAAGGTGACCATTTAGCCCAGTCTCTGCAGCCTGAAATAAGTTTTCTTCCCACTGCCTCGTTTTTGGCTACATCCATCTACCCGACAAGGCTCCCTGTCCCTACAGAATGAAAGCATCCCTACAACATGAAGCTACAACTACCATGTTTAACAGTGCGGATTGTGTTTTCAGGCTGATGTGCAAAGTAAGTTTTGCACCGCGCATCGCATTTTGGCATGTTGGCAACACAGTTGAGCTTTGGTCTGATCAGACTGGAGCAAACCCTTGCAAGTTTGAAGTGTCCCCTCCATAATTTTTTTTTTAATCTGCAAAGAGAATGTCTTATTAGTTTCTTTGAACAACTGCATTCTTCTTGCCACTCTTCCATTAAAAGGAAGGTAGTTGTTTGCACTAGGTATCTGTGGTAAAGGAAATAGGATCTGACTAAAAAATAGTCACCACACTTTTTCATGTTGTCTTTCTAATTTAGTTTGTCTTCAACTTCACAATTATATGCTACGATGTGTTGGTCTACCGCATAAAATTCAAATATGTTGATGTAAAGTAACAAAAGCTGGAACAGTTAGTGAGTTAGAAAGTTGGTATGAATATATTTGCGGGCGACTTTACTTTACTTTACTTACTTGTCCCCAACGATTCCCAGATTGATGGTGGGGTAGCCATGTTCCTGGATAGTGGCGAGCAGGGTGGAACGATTGCTGTCCCTAATCTTCCCAGGATGGAGGTCGTCCTCTGGGTTCAGCAGCTACAGAGAAACAATACAACATCGAAGTGATAGAAATCATGTTTTGAATAACAAATGAAGTGGATGAAGAAACAAGTAGTTAACATGAAGGCAACAACAGAAGTTAATGATTATTTTTGGTTTCAAACATCAAGCCCGGCTACAGTGTTTGAACTGCTATGTGCGCCAATTATATGGGTTCTGAAAGTATAAAATACAACAGCTGATGAATGATGTCTCATGTAAAATAATACTACATATCCAATTTTTAAATATCATATGATGATTAGAAATATTTTACACTCTACTCAGAGAGAACTTAAGTACTTTTAGGTCTTGTTGGTACACAAATGGCTGCAGTGTATCATTTGCTTAAGGCTCTAATTTGATGAAAGTTAGGCAAAGAAATTTTATATTATATTTTTATGTACATCTGGGTAATTCTGTTTAGACCAGTTGATTCCAGATATTTACATACAGTAAACTGTGTAAAAAAACATAATCTTTTCCTCACTGCTGATGTTAAAGCAGACAAAAGTGTTCCTGTTCGAGCACAGTTAGGATGACAAAAGTATACGATTTTTTAATTCACATTTTTAACTATTCTCGTCAAATCCAGGAATTGAAATAAATTTATATAGTATTTGGCAAAATACTATACACACACACACACTTTTTAAGCTTTGCCCCCACATTTTCTATGGGACTGAGATCAGAGTTTTGTGATGGCCACTTGACTTCGTTGGCCTTAAGGCACGTTGTAACTCATTTGGTGGTATTTATATGGGGATTGTTCATTTGGAAGATCCATTTGTGGGAAAGCTATACTTTCCTGCCTGATGTCTTAAAATGGTGCTTCAATGTTTAATTTTCTATATTCATGATGCCTTCTACTTTGTGAAGTGCACCAGTCCTTCCCTGAGAAGCAGCCACATAACCTGATGCTGCCACTTAGGACTTGAAAAATGGGACTGTGTTGCAAGATTCCCCCTTTTCCTTCAAATTCAGCTATGGTCATTATAACTAAACATTTCTATTTCAATTTAATCAGATGCAGCATGTCCTCAAATTTAAGTTTTTTGTCCCTGAGTTTATTTGGAAAGTTAGGTCTCCTTTTGGAGTAATAGATTCCTCTTTTAGGCCATTTTGGCACATCACTTATTTTACTGTGGTTAGTGACCAGCACCAGCCAGCATTTTCACAAGGTCTTTTGCTTTTGTTTCAAGGTTGATAGGATGTCCACAACAAACTCCATTCATCTCTGGGATACAGAACCCTATCTCCTTCCTGTACAGATGGCTGGACCTTACCATGGTGTTTACCTTGTAACCACAGCTAAATAAGAATCCTTGATTCTCTTAACTCAAATGCTGTGAATGAGGTAATCAGAAGCTCACTAAGACATCTTACCATCACTTCTGGTTTCCCAAATTATTTAAAGGCAAAGTAATAATGTAGGTGTGAATATTTGAATTTAAATAAAGAAATAAAACGATTAAGCAAATAGAACTCATTTTAGAAATCTTAACTGACCCAAAACAGAAAAGGTTTCATCTGATTTACTGCTGAACAGTGAGAAAAAGGAGCCATGTGCCTTTTTATGCATCGCGTGTATCAATCGTACATGCCAGAATTGTATTGAAACATTCAAATTCAAGAACATACCCAAAATGTGGGTTGTAAAATTAGAATCGTTTTGTGAGTGCTCCAGAATAACATTAAATCTGAGCTCTACTTAATCCTCTTTGCTATCAGATAATCTCATGGGAAAGCTGGTAAAGGCAATACGAAAATCCATTTGCGTGAAAAATTCAACACGGTCGTTTTATACCTGCTAATTTATACCCAGAATGTTATTTTCAGTGAAGGTTGCACAGTGCATGAAACCTAGTCAAACCAAACACTGATTTTTAGAGGCTATACCTCATTTCCTGTGGACATGACGGCTACAACAGGGAATTTCTGGACCTCCACCTCCGTGACCCCAACAGTGGCCAGCAGTCCGATTTCAGAGGGGCCCATATGGGTGCCCTTTGCCAGCACGCACTCCCCACGCTTGATGTCATGACCGATAGGCCTGTGGAGATACAAACACTGTTTTAAAAAAGCAGCAAAATCCCTGAATTGCTGCTGTTGTTGCGCTGTTCTTACATTCTGGTAGAGACATGTCATGCATTTTAAGTATTCCTTTGGCCTCCGGCCGTAATTAGATTTAATGGATGTAAAGTAACAAGGTAGGAATATCAAGAGGAATTTGGATGGGATTAATTCAGAAAGATTTTTCTGTGTTGCTTTCCTCTACAACCCAAAAGGTATCAATTCAATTAAAATACAAAGAGAATTTAACATTTCTTCCGACTTGAACCAACCTGATGTCCTGTCCTGGACGGGCTTGTACTAAAATTCGGACCTCCAACTCCTCTGTACCCTACATAACAAATGGCATATCAGAAAACAATGACACTGAAATGATGCAATCCCCTATTCAACCATCACCGCCTGTGGAGGTAGTTTGAGAAATGGGCAACATGGCTCTCTGCCCATGTCCCCTTTCTATCAGAGGGTGACACAAGCACTCCAAAAAAATTACCTGTCAGTTATGCCCAAATTTTCTGTTGTTTATTTGCGTGTCTAGTTAATGGAGAGCCGGCACCCTTTGTGCTGTACACAATGTAACCTTTGAGAGAAAGTATGGCCATGCAAGACCTTTACGCTATTTGTAAACCACAAAATGGAACATTGTAAATGCTTTTCTTGCATTAGAGTCATCCCATATTGAGAAAATATATAGCATAAAAACTGCAATATATAAAAGGGGTCAAACTTGTACTTAATTGACTTTGCAAAACCAGAATCATCTCTAGGCTTAGTAACATTTCAAACAATTAGTTAGGACTGATCAGGTACTAATTTTTTCTGCCATTTCCCTTTGATTTTATTCAGGGTGAAATGCCACGCTTACATCTTCAGACTCGCGGAGGAGCTCGGTGTCTTCCACCTGGACGACAGCATCTGCGCCGCAGGGGATAGGGGCCCCTGTCGTCACCCTCATCACCTGGCCAGGCATCACTGTGTGGGTAGGCTTTACATACACAAAGGGGGTAATAAAAAGTACAATAAGGATAAACCAGGAAATACACTTTTTCTTCTGAAGGTGGCCAAGTTTTTGTTTAACAGCTTTCTTCTCTGGCCTTCGGAGTATGGCACTAGGAGAGTACAAACCTCCGGGATTAAACAATATCTGGTTAATCTGGACAAGAACTGGTGAAAATCCATTTTACACAATCTGTCCCCTCTATTATTCAGACATTAAGTAAATGTGTCCCTAATGGGGTCAAACCGACTAGTACATACACAGCAGCACCCTCAACAGTTACTAACTCCCCTGGTAAACACGTGAAAAATCTTAAATTATTTCCCTTTTGATTGCACCATTGTCAGAAGAACTAAACGTCATAAAGCAATTGCATAGTAAAAAAAAACATTTTTATTTAAACATCACTTTGAAAGAACCTAGGAACTTTGAATTAGTAATGTAGGGGTTCTGGCTCTGTAATGTGGATGTCTGTTACCGAGCCAGTTGGCACATTAGGTAATATAAGCTAATGCCAAGGGTTCTATGGCCTTCAGGGGTTGCCACAAAATTGAAAAAAAAAGAAAAAAATTACCTTCAATAAAGTCACTATATAAATAGTTAATACTATTAACTTTTAAAAGGGAAAGGCTAACACAGATTAAAATGTAAAGCAATGCCCAATTAATACTAGTAGAAATGATGATCCTAAATTCATAGATGACACGGAAAGCACAGCAGCAGCAGGAGAGTTGAGGTTGACAAGGAGGTGGCAAAGTTTATCACTATGGTGGATGCAGTAATAAAAAGCACCATAAGAGGTGTGTAAAATGTGTTTTTTATACATAGATTTGCATGTAGTTATAAAGGGTCGATAGGTATTTTATATAGCTTTTGTGTAATGTAATTTTATGTAGTTTTTGGTTATAGTTATTACATTGTGTAAATGTGCTTTCTCTATAGCTGGTCCCAAACTCTGGAAAGATTTACCTCTGCATATCAGGCAGGCTTCTTCTTTGACCTTTTTAATCTCTTTTAAAGACTCTTTTTTTTTACCTTGGCTTTTAATACTTAAGAAGATGTTGGGGCTTGGTGATTTTATGCCAGTTTTTCTCTATGTTTATGTTCCAGCATTGTTTTTTATCAGTATTACTGAATTTTGTGCTGTTTATATTTGTGTCTCTTGTACAGCACTTTGGTCTCTGTGTGTTTAAAGTGCTTTATAAATAAAGTTGGATTGGATGTAGTCTATGTATAGCGCAACTGTGTTCAAACTGTTTGGTTATTTAAAATTGATATTTGATTTTGATTGTTGGATATATAGAACTTTCCTCATTATTTATTCATCCGTTTACAAGGTTTTAATTTTGTGGTGACGGTATTTATGGTCTTTTTCAGATTTTTTTGTATTTATTTGTAATTGGTTAAGCATCCAAAATGGGTGACATGCCATCTTCTAAATTAAAGATAGTGGTTAAAACAAAGCTATGGGTTTTTATTTTGTAAGCATATGTAAATCTTCCCTAGGATGCCTGATTGGGTTGGGTCGGCCCTCGTCTGTAGTGTGATGCAGACTTCTGTGATGTGACCCAGACGCTAACTACTTTAATAGTGCTTCAAAATGTGAAAGACAAGAAAATATGCAATTTAAGCAAAGCAGATGTATATTGGTCTTCATAAGTCAGAAAATGGCAGCCACCCGAACCTAACCGTATCTACAATCAGAAAAATAATTTCAGTGTTTAAACCTCCTTGAACTGTGTCAAACATGGCAGGACAAAATAACAAAAAAAAATAGTTTAACCATCCACAGCGAGGATGATACTCCAAGACCAGAGGTGTCGTAAAAAGACTTTTTCACATTACTTAAGTAGAAATTTTGGTTATTTATACTATTATTTTTCAACCTACTTTTTACTTCTGCTCCTTACATTTTCATGCAATTATCTGTACTTTCTGCTCCTTACATTTTGAAAATAGTCTCATTACGTCTAATTTATTTCAGCTTGTTTTTGGTCTGGCTACTCAATAAAAACCAAACACCAAAACGTATTCAGATGAATTGTGATTTTGATGGAGGCAGTACTGGACGAAGCTGTTTGCCAAGCGCCCCAACAAAAACTTAAGAAGAACAAAAGGTAGAAGAAGAACATAGCATTTTTAGGATTATTTGTTATTTTCATTTTTTTCATTGTTTTATTTAACCGCTAGGATTAATCATTCATTTTGACAGCACTGGCTACTTTATACAGACAACCATACAACAGTAATTCTTATAAAAGGGAATGCACTCATTTTCATTTCCAGTTTTATTACCTTACATGTTGCCCTCATCAATTTCTGTAGCTACGCTTGGATGTTCATTTACATTCCAATAATAACAAGTAAAAGGTTGTTGATAATATGTCTCTGAAGTTTGACTTATTGCACCAATAATTATAGATAACCAGACATCACATTTTCTGCTCCATGAAAGCCATGTTGACGGTCAGTATTGCACCTACAGGACTGTCTCAGAAAATTAGAATATTGTGATAAAGTTCTTTATTTTCTGTAATGCAATTAAAAAACATGAAATGTCATACATTCTGGATTCATTACAAATCAACTGAAATATCGCAAGCCTTTTATTGTTTTAATATTGCTGATTATGGCGTACAGCTGAAGAAAACTAAAAAATCCTATCTCAAAATATTATAATATTTCCTCAGACCAAGTAAAAAAAAAAAATTATAACAGCAAAACAAAATCAAACATTTGAAAATGTCCATTAATGCACTCAGTACTTGGTTGGGAATCCTTTTGCACAGATTACTGCATCAATGCGGCGTGGCATGGAGGCAATCAGCCTGTGGCATTGCTGAGGTGTTATGGATGCCCAGGATGCTTCAATAGCGGCCTTTAGCTCATTTGCATTGTTGGGTCTGGTGTCTTTCAGCTTCTTCTTCACAATACCCCACAAATTCTCGATGGGGTTCAGGTCAGGGGAATTGGCAGGCCAATCAAGGACAGTAATGCCATGGTCAGTACACCAGTTACTGGTGGTTTTGGCACTGTGGGCAGGTGCCAGATCTTGGTTGTGCAGCGTTTCCTGCCACATTTCCCCCTTCCAACACACTTTTTGTGAATGTGCTTTGAAACTGCACTCTGTGAACAGCCTGCTCTTTGAGAAATTTCTTTTTGTGTCTTACCCTCCTGATGGAGGGTGTCAATGATGGTCTTCTGGACAGCAGTCAGATCAGCAGTCTTCCCCATACTTGTGATTTAGTTTACTGAACCAAGCTGAGTGTTCTTCAAGGCTCAGGAAACCCTTGCAGGTGTTTCGAGTTAATTAGATGATTCAAGTGATTAGTTGAATAGCCTACTAGTATACTTTTTCACGATATTCTAATTTTCTGAGACAGTCCTGTATATGGACCTTTAATATATTTGCACTGTACTAAATGGTTTGTTTTCAATTCACATACATGTGGGTGAAGTAGCCAATCCCAATTTTTTTCAATATTAACATCATGGTATACAATTATAGTAATGGTGTAATACTTTAAGTAATTTTTTCTCCGGTACTTTAAATTTTTACTTGAGTAATAGGTTTAAGTTGATACTTCTACTTCTACAGAAGTATTTTTACACCCTAGTATCTGTACTTTTGACACTCTTAGTTTCAAAAGTATCTTTGATACTCTGGAGCAAAAACTGGCTTCTTCGGTCATTTCCTCTCATATGAGGATTTTTGCAAATCTTTACCATGGGGGCCAATAAGCAGGGTGGACACTGTCTGTATCACTTTGAATATCGTTTCAACTTTCCTCATCTGTTCACCCTCTTCCACCACTGTGTGGTGATCTGGATATATTTCACTTATGGCTGCCACAAGGCAATATAACATAAAATAAAGACAAGAATGTTATCCGTCACTGACCCCGGCCAAAAGAGTGTTGTCTCCAGGTAATGAGAATGGGCACCCTGCTGTGGTGTGACCTGCCCAGGGTAAATACTGTAAGAAAAGCCCGCTGTGCTCAACGGGTGGCTCCAGTCAAATCTAATGATTCAATGCCAAATGAAAAAGTTGTTTTAGTGTTTTTTTTAAATGGGGTTTTTTGATTTAAAGTCTAAAATACATACACTAGTAGAAATTAACTGGATAATTCTGTACTTATATATTGTTTAAAGCAGGGGTTACCGACCTTTTTGAAAGTGAGAGCTACTTTATTGGTGTTGTGTCATACAAAGGGCTACCAGTACTGACCTTTGAACTAGAAGAGTCAGAGTTCACCTTAAATTTATATAAAATAAATACATTTTTCATGCTTTGTTATAGATATTGTAATTTTTAAATCTATACAAATGCAAGTGTGATTAAACAAGAAGAGTAACAGAATAAAATAAATGTTGGTGGCCCTTGCTTTAAAGCATAATTCAAGATTTTTGAAACATTTTCTATTTATGAGAACAGCATTTCGTGCCTTTAAATTTTTCACAGTAACTATTTCAGTCAATACATATCCGATAAACTTTTTTTAGCTGTTGATGCTTTTAATAAGTCACATCATAAAAAAGTAGAATTTATTCCAAAGTGTGGGAAATGTTCCAGGTACTGAGGCTCCAGAAGCAAGGGCTTACTTACCCAGGGCCCCTTTCATGCAATAATTGTCCCTATTTTTATGCTTGAAATTAAGTTTTATAGTGGAAAAAACGAAGATTGTGCAGAAAATCTATGATTTTGGAGGTAGCAGCAAAGTTTAAAGGGCTGCATTTAACCTGACATCTAGCACAGAGGCTGAAGATGGCTTCACTGGAGGGAAGTAAAAGACCAAGAACAAGTTAGACTGTGCCAAATTAGTCAGACGCTCAGGAGGGTTTGATAAGTTTAAACATGGAGAAAAGTGACTCTTTTAATCAGCTCTTTTTGTCACTTTCACAAGAATGTTTGAATAAAACTATGAGAGGTCAACAGGAAAGTATGAAAAACTGCAAGCGACTCCTTTCATAAACTGACAATGTGTTAATGTTATGTTTCTTGTGAAAAAAAAGGGCTTAAGTGGTTTGCTGTCTGATTAAATCATACCAGGTAGGATTTAAAGAAAGCTTTTCGGAAAGAAATCTAGCATTTCTGGCAGCACGGGAGGTAGCGGGCATTTTCTCTCTATTAATCTCTGACGTTTAGGTGTGTTTACAGTTTGGCCCTCATTTGGAGCGGAGACGCTCTTAAGCACTGCCTATGCAAAAAAAATAAAATAAAAAAAATACTGATGTGCAATGACAGCAAAGGCGAGAGGCACGAGACAGAAGTCAAAAGCTTTATTTCTAAAAGCAGAATGTGAGGATGCTGTTGTGAAGGCATGACAGACCTGCTCTCCGGCTTGTGACTCTCCGATGATGAAGCGATCACCTGGGCCGTCAGCCGCTGAGGAGAAAGAAAGATTTAAATAAATGCAAGGGGATGAAATTACTGGTGATTATCCAGGAGGCTGTCCAACGGTTTAGTCACTGAGATTGACTGCTAGGTACATGTACGCCATCAAGAAAGAAAGACATTTTGTTTTTTCATCATTTGTCCTTTCCGAAAACTGACAAATACAATATCACATGTATGTTAAAAGTTAAAAAAAACAAAACAATGTAAAAATCTAAGAATTTAATGCAAGCCCTTCAAATGCATTTAGGTGTGTGTGAGTCAGCTGATCAGAGTCGGATGGATGGACCTTCTTGTGAACATCTAGATTTAATTTCTCATTAGATGCACTTTATATGATGGCGGAAAGTATTCCAGACGACTTTCAGTCGATGGTCCCTACCTCTCACAGCATAGCCATCCTTTACTGAAGCAGGAAAGGGTGGAAGGTTGTCTTTGGCATAAACGTCCTGAGCCAGGACTCGACCCATCCCATCTGCGTAGAAGAGAAGAACATAGATGAGAGGTGAGGAGAAAGCGGTTGAGTGGAGGATGTGGGAAGGAGGGGAAGAGAGGGACAGCTGCAGAGAAGCAGATGCAGAGTGGGGGAGATGGCGCATCCGATTTGGATGAAGATACAGAGAGACGCGTGTCCTAAAGGTGTGAGCAGACGTGTCTTGCAATTCGGTTTTCTTGCAGTATTTCTTTTTTTTTTTTTAACGTACAAAGTTTAATAAAAGAAGCCAGAGATTCTCAAACAAAACAACAACTCAATGAAAGAAAGAAAAGCAGGAATGAAAATCACAGGAGTGGGTGGAGTTAAAAAAATAAATCCAACTAAAATACTGCTGCTGCAGATAAATATAGCCCTTTTTTAAGCTTTAACTCTGTGGGTGTTTAATATGAAGATCTGGGCTTTGATATAAAGGCAGGAAAAAAAAGTTAATCATGCACAGGCAAAGACACCCACGTTGCTGCAGATACTAAACACCCGGTATAACAAGGTGTTGTAAATGATCCAGCTCAGCTGCAGATGAGGGCCGGCAAGGTTCTGTCCAAGCTTTTAGCAGCACTTCATCCGAGAAATTCAGTTTTTTTTTTCCCTCTCCTCACAATTTCGTCCAAGCTGCCACTTAAACAGCCTGTTGGAAACATATGATGAGCTGAGGTTAAAAATAGAACAGAGGTGACGTGGTGCTGCAGCAGTTTGATAAAATGTTTGATAAATGTCCCCCCCTCCCCAAAAAAACATTTGTTTGCATGTCCAGCTTGCTTCTATTCGGGCTATATTAAAGCATAAAGCAACAAGTTGGAAAGATATAATGCAATATCTTAATTTTGTACTGCAGACAACAAAATAAATAAATAAAAGAAATACAGTATACACTGACATCAATACACAATAAAAGTACACATTACATACACTCCGGCTGCTCTATATTCAGTAGAGGAGCTTCTCCAGCTGCTGTCTCTATAAATATTTCATCTTCCCGATGCCACCTCTGTGCTGTCCTGTTCTCAGCTCCAGCAATGCAAATCCTGTAACCGAGGATTTGTAACCCCCCCCCCCCCCTTTGTCATGAAAGGAAACATATTTTTAAACTTTTTTTTGGTCATCATTGAAGTCGTGTGTGCTGAGGTCATTACTGCCAGAGGTTCTCCTCCCTGCATTGTTTTTTAAACTTTGACCCTGTGTTCTGCCCTTTGGCCTTCAGCTTGGCTCGATGTCACCCTTCACCATGGTTTGGCCTGTTCTGCCGCAAGGATTACATGACCCTGTGTGGCTAAATGCACATAGTTGTGCAAGATTGTAAATGGGCTGGCGTGTTAAGTAAAACACACAAAATACAAAAATACAAATTAATGTTAAAAATATATTTCACTTAATACTATATTTTACCACAAAGCTGTATTCTTAATAGGCCCACTCTTGGTAAAGAATTTTCATACAGGCAAACAAACAAAAAATGCCATCTTAAGAAATACTTTTAGAAACATTTAAATTTGTGCTTTACTATCAGGGTATTTTAGGATGTTTTTGATTAGCAATCAGTGATTTTTCAGCTCCAGTGTTGTATAAATAAGACACCACAGAGAGAGCGATTTCCATTCGCACATCTTCAAGATCGGAAAGACAGGAGAGCATGCAGTTCAAGCGAGAGATGTGTGTTGATCTTTGTAAACCTGAAAATGGCGACATGAAACATAGCTCCTTGACTAAACATGCCAATATCCAAGGACAAAGCACTGATTAAAAACAAATGAAGCAAAGGAATACAAACTGAACGAGAATGTTTATTTTCCCACCATTGTACAGGGACGAGGGTGGTAAGGGATGCGAGAAATTCCCCAAAGTGCAAGATAATTGCATAAAACTGCACAACTCCATAAACGATTTACCGTAAAGTCCTTTTCCAGGGGTGGCAATGACTGTGGAGAGCGCTGTATGTTTAAGACAAATACCCAGTTTTATAAAAATATGTAACTAAACTAAGAATTTTCCCTTTTGACCAAAATTAGCAGAGATTAAGAAAAAAATATTTCCAACACTCTCTTTTTGCATTTTGAACTCAACATTTAATAAAACTAGTTGTTACTCTTATTAAGAGACATCAGGATTTGTCTGTTGTTTTTTCTAAATTATTGGGTTTGTCAGACAGTAATCAATGAAAAATGCTTTTGACATTTATTCCTATTTAACACTGTTTTAATTGTCTGCACAAACACAATTAGAGCTAACAAAAAGAAAAAGCTAAAGCATTTTTTAAAACTGTTTTTCCATCGCAGACATCAAAAACACTTTTAACGTATTGGCAGATGAAGCCGTCAGGCTGACTGTGTCCCCACTGAAGTTCATAGCACCGACATTTCTGCTTGCAACTATTTTTAGGTAAGGTTTGTTTGTTACGTGCATGTCCTTGCAGCCAAGAAAATTTGTGTCAGGGAGACTGACATAATTCCTGCATGCAGAGACAGCTGATTCAGTGAGGTGTCCACACACAGAGACGTGTTTAGCGTCCCAGCATCCTTAAGGGACTGATGTCAGCTAATGTAAAATAGAGAGGGGAGATAAGATGCTGCATGGACAAGTGCACACATTTTGACCTGGTTCAGGAACATTCGCCTCCTCACCTCTGTAGTTGATGATCTCAGTGCCCAGGACGGCGGTCATCTCCAGCACAGTGATGAAGGCCTTGTCCATGGAGGTGAGGGGGAAGGGAGACATGCGGTGCCTCCGGGCCACCTTTGTAATGTCCACTGCACTGTGACCTGTGGAGAAGATAAAGGTTATAGACATCACCGTCATAAAAGTTGGCAAAAAAATCTAAATATTTCACACAACACCATCAAAACTCAGCTAATAATAGCTGTGAGGACTTCAGCCAGTCTAGAAGTAATGATGGTAGCTTAGCTTTTGAGCAAACAGCTGTTTGTGTGGAGAGCTGGCATAGCGCCTAACTAATGGTGCTGCTGATATTAAGGACTAATATAAAATGTCAGAGCCAGATAACCTAAAAATGTCATTTATGAAACATAGATAAACCTCAGTCCTCACTTCCATTGTTTTTCAAAGCAGACAATTTACTTATATATTAAGTTAATTACCTGCTCTACTACTAGAGCTTAAGGAGCCTTGCAAAGTAGGGCTGTACGATTTGGCCAAAAATCTAAATTGTGATAAATTTCAACCATAGTTGCGATTGCGACTTAATTTGCTGCGTTAATCTCAAGCAGCAAAAATGGCCTGTAGAAAAAGATGTTTGTAAACAAGGACTATTTAAAACAAGAAATTTAACTGTTTTTACTAATCAGAATATTATTATTCAAGGGAATAGCTTGTTGAAATGGACATCAACCCTTGTTGAACATAAAGTGCAACCAACAAACAAGTCTATGTATTAAACAGTTTGACCCTTACTTAATGCTATGGTGAGATTTCGGAAAGTTTCTGGTTAAAAAAAAAAACTATGATTATTTAAACTCTAAAACAAGTCATAAAATTAAATTATCTCACTGCTGCAACTCTCTTCCCTTCCATGTGGAGGCAAATCCACTTTAAACATATTACCGACACCTAAAGGACGTGTTTTTTCCATTAATTGTTACATAGATAAAAATTAGCAGACCTCTGCGATTTGGAAATTGCGATTATATTGCACATGTGATTAGTTGTCCAGCCCTAGTTGCAACTCTAAAGCAGCAACAATACAATGTATCATTATTGGTGCTTCATCTGTAAGAGGAAAGTGCAAATCACAGATCTCTTTCTTAAATAAATAAACTGCTGTTTATTGCTTATTTTTATTGTTAATGTTTATCCAAACATCCCCCCTGCAGGATTTTGCCTGTAATAATTAGTTGTGGCATTTTTCCTTTTGTGTCTGAGCTATTTTTAGGGTCAAACAATATGTTTATGTATGAAAATTGTAGACCCACTTGTAGAGTTGCAGATGGTGTCATCAGAAAAACCTATTGATAGCTACATTACCGTAGCGCAGTGAAACTTTCACAAGTAAAACATGGAGAAAATCTGGACGTCCATTCCTCAATAGACTGATTACTCAGCTCACTGATATAACATATAATTACCGATATATTCTGATGGTTTATAAGTGAATGCCGCGAACTGTGTGCTTGACAGAAGCAGTGCCGGTCAGAACCAGAGCAGAAATGACAATGTCTATCCAGATTAAAGTTTTTCTAATTACATGTTTTGTCATAAGCTTTCATTCTCCACCGCGGTGATTTACAAACAAAATAGGCTCGGCACACGGTGAAACATCCTCCTCCTTTTCCAGTCGACACGTAAATCTTTAGTTTATGAAATCACATTCAAGCAGGACACTTTGCTACCATTTTCTTAGGCATGGGCGCTCAAGTTTCCGGTGCTGTTCGTGACATCATAACACCAGCTTTTGGCCGTGTTCTTCTGCTCACTTTCTTTTCTTTCTTTCTGGTTTCTTAACTTCAGACACGAGAACTGTAGTAATCATCATTAGCTACAAACCTAAACATGATCGAGAGAAAAGTTGTAGAAGTAATGATAAATGCAGTTTAAGCTGATTGTCTAGGCAGCAGATTGTAGAGTGGAGAGCGGTTTCCTTTCAGCTTGTTTAAATTGCCAAAGGGGGAACAGCAGTGGGTATTTTTTTTAGCAATATTGTTGAACAGTGAGAGGTAGCTTTCCCACATGATTTCTAAATATTTCCTGCTTAGTTGGAGGCAAAATGTGTCTGATGTTGTTTACTGTTTCTACTTTAAAAAACAACAACAACAGAGCATTACTTTTAACTATAGCATATAGTCACTCAAATAAAACAGAACAGAAGAATACTGGTTTGTTGAGTAATATGGTTTCAGTTAAATTAAGCAACTTCAGAAAAATTAAATTAACACTGAATTTAGACAGAAGGGATGCAAAGCAAAAGAAGTGCATTGGTATACCACAAGATGTTCTTTCAAAGACAGTTGGCTTAACTTTTTTTTTTTTTAAACATTTTAAGTCTTTATTTAGAGTTTGAGCGGTGTTTGGAAGCTGACAGCACTCTGCTGGGATTGTGTCCCAAGAGAAGAGGAATCAATGCCAGAAACAGGATCGCTCAAGATCTCTGCAGGCAAACGTATCTTTAAATTTCTTTAAAGATTTATTAAAACACATTTTTGTTGATTCGCACAACTTGGGTGTGCGGCTGTTGCAGTAAAGGCTTGATTTTTGAACGATTTGTGCATAAAACCCCCCCAAAAAAACAACAACATTATTTTTGCAGCCTAAAATAAAATAATGGATAACCAAACGCAACAGTTTTCACACTAACACAGTAGGATCGGATTAACACGATTTATTTTCTCCTCTGAATGCAGGTGTATGCGTGCAAGAGCACACTTTGCATGAGCAGAGATTGGCAAGACGCACTGACATGTTTGTTTTTACAACCTGCGGAGCACAGCTGGATGATTCAAGTGCTCGATAGCAGCTGCAATGATCTAAGAATACCTCTCTAATAACTTGAAAGGAAAAATAGGAACAAAGCTATGTGTAACTAATGGGTAATCTGCTTTCTTTCCCTCTGTCTTTATCGCTTCCTACCTCTCTCACCCCCTCTGCCTCTCTGCCTCCCAGCGAAGAATAGCCGCCACGCTTTGATTTCCCTTGACCTAATTTCCGTTCCTTTAAACATACACTTACGCTTCCGCGGCATATTCTTAAAGCTTAACATGAAGCTTAACAACTGCTGGCACACACATGGATGCAAAAATATAAGACAGCAGGCAGACGCAGGAAAACGCACAATTAAATCTATTTATGTGCTCGGCAGAACAGACAGCAGAAGAAAGTAGTCAGAACTCACTTGATCTTAGGATATTTTCTTTGCTGCTGCACCGTGACTGCACCTGTAGATGGATACAGACATAGGCGAAAAGGAGAGAGAGGGGAAAAAAAAAAAAGACAACAAAGATGATAATTTTTGAAATGATGTAATTTGAGACGAACCACGCTGCTCTTTTTAAAAAAAAAACGGCCGAGATGACAGGCTGGTCGTACAACATTCAGAAGCACTAGCAAAAGCTGTGTCACACAACACTGTGCTCTTTGTTCAGCTTAGGGGAGATGGCTGCATCTCCTGCTCTACGTTTTTTGACACTTAAACTACGGCACGGGCGATAATCACACTGAGAAATGTGCTCACATGTCAACGCTATCATTCGAGTGAGCAAGAGACTGCACGGACAAATGCAACAACATACAGAGTGACGATAATCACATCACAAAAAAAGGAATAAAATAAAAAATCATGTGATAGAAGATGTTCGAACTGTGCTTGACTGAGTTTGACATTGAATGCAGTGAAAATGCAGTGCTGAGTATTGATCGGCTGTTCGGATGTGGCGCTGGATGGAAAGATTCTTCTGGGAATCTCGGATGCTGCGTGAGACCTTCTCGTAACTCTAGGGCGAGGTGGGGAGGAGAACGGAGTTGGTTAAAAATTAGCTGAGTTTCCCAAAACCTGAGACAAGGCAAAATACACAAATTACTGTCTGTAACACAATGCTAGTGCAGTTATACGCTAATCCAGTTTATTTGACTAGTGTTTGCAACTTATTTTTCTTGATATAAACCACAATTAAAGAAATTTCTTTGAGCTGTAGAAGTAGCTGTTTTATCTACCACAAACTACAATCAAGGCACATTTTTGCAACCATTTACCAGATAACAACCTTTATTTGGCTGATGATTGCTCTCAAATGTGATTAAATTGAAGGTTCCTTCCTGTTGAAGTGGGGAGGATGTAGTGACAAGTAGTGGAAAGGTCACATATGGCAGTTAAATGAGTATGTGCATGCAAGATCCTAAATCTATTATGGGTGCCAAAAATGAAACCAAGCTCCATTTCTATGCTGATGCATTTAGTGTTACTTTAAAAACTTGTTTTAATCGCTTTTCAAATATCCCATGCTATCTCTCGACCAGGGGGTGTCCAAACTTTTTGTCAAGTGGGCCAAAATTATTGAGTTAAAAGTAATACAGGGCCAGAAATTTTCATAAAAAAGAAGCATGGGAGCATGAGTATGCACTAGTTCAAATAAACAAACATGTAAATTAAACGTGTAAATAAAATGTAGATCCAGAACTTGAAAAAGGGGTTTTGCACATTTGCCTCATTAAAATCTGGTCATGCAGTTTGCAAATTATCTTGGGCTACATTGAAAAACATCAAATAAAAATATTATAAATAATATCATATATAAACATATTGAAAAAAATGTCTATACTCAGCAATAAGGACAAGATTTGGGCCGCTTTGAAAATATTCGTAATTGTAATAATCCAATTGTAATAAATGAATTAAAAGCACTTTTGTCTGCATTTGAGTTGAAGTCATTGGATAGATGTGGTCCTATTTACTACGAAATTAAAGAGATTAAAGGTTATGGTTATTAAAATATGTTCTGTTGTACCTAACACTTTCAATTGTAAGAAAATTTTAAGTTGTCTGTAATAATTTTGCCCTAATTAGAAATAAAAGGTCTCTGCCTGCATCCACCTGTGCTAGTGGGCCAAACCATTCTTGAGTTGCAGTTGGGGGCCGCACACAATCAATCCAGTGGCCACGAATGGCCCCCGGGCCAAACTTTGGACACCCCTGCTTCAAATATATTTATTAAAGACAATAATTACAGTTGAAGATCAGTAATTTAATTACACTGCATAAAAAGGGACACAACCTTCTTTTCCTAACAGTCTGACATTAAATCAGACTAAAAGTTTCTTGTTTAAGCACAACTAGGATTACCAAAACTATGTGTGTTTACTTAAAGACAGAATAATGACCTCTCATCACAGCGACAAGTTTGCTTTCATTTTCTTAGTATTTGGCAGAATTGGCTTTTACCTGCATGACTTTATGCAACATTCTGGGTGTCCTTCTATAAGCTTCTCACAATTCCTCAGACAGAACTGGTGAAACTCAGTCAGGGCTGCTGAACACCTTGCTCACACCTATTTTTCTGCTCTGAGCAAAAATTGTCTAATGACTGAGAATTGTAAAATACAGATTTTGGAAATATAACATTTAATTAAAAGAAGGCAAATGTTTTCTTTCCCTTTTGCGCCAACATTTCTCTGTTTTTCATTTTAATACTGCTTAAAAAAACTTCCACACCAGTGGTAATGTCTAATCTAACAAATGTTCTAAAGCATATTATCATCTTATTGTATTCATTTATTTTGTATAGGGGGTTATTGGCCAGCATTAATCAAAAATGCTTTAAAACGGAATGTCTGTAATTAAATCACGAGAACAAAACTGTGTTCAAAGCCTGCCAAAAAACTATTGAACAAATACACTGAAATGTTTCTCAATGTTACGATGGGGTGTGAAATTTGGACAGAGCTCTTGATTTCATGGTTTCTGTATTGAAAGAGTAACTTTTCCTGTAACGCCGGGCTCCCACTGACTACGGTGCAGATTCGGCCAACTGTCCTGATCCAGCGTGTTTTTTTGCAAACCCCCAATCTCACTGCTCCCAGGGAAACAGCGGCCAGCTGCAGCTCCGCCTGCCGAAATGGCGCCACGAGAAAAAGAAATTCACACGGTCCTCTCTGTTGCTATCCTTCACAAATGATTAAAAATCAGCCATGATTTTAGTTTACTAGGGCAAGAACTCATTATCTGTGTGCATAATTATCCTATTTTACTTTCCAATAGCTCCTCTGTTTCCTCGTTTTTCTGTTTTGCCTTTTTGTTTACAATAGTCAAGTTAATTAAGCGTAAATTGGTGGGATGATTTTATTCTGAGATTCACCGGAACTTCCTCCTGTCTAACGGCTGACTTTTCCTGTTTGGCTCGTGAAATTCGGCAGCTTGATCCGGAGGCCGCTGCGACTTCCTTGTGGAAGTTTTGCAGCGCCGTATGGTCTCGGTAACCGGACTTGCACAGTGGCTGATGTGAGGGTACACACTGATTTCAAGGATTTGGGTTCTTTGCATAGCTGCACTGCGGCGTTACATCGGGCTCACACTTAATACAGTACGCAAGAAGGACGTTCTGCCTGATGCTGAACCCGCCCCCGGTTCAAGCTCCTGAACTTTAAGAGCTAAACAGGAAAAGTCTGGCGCTGGACAGGAGAGAGTACTGGTGAATTTCAGAATAAAATCAACCCACCAACTTACACTAATTTGACTAGTGTAAACAAAATGGCAAAATAGAAACACAAGGAAACAGTGGGACTGCTGGAGGATAAAACAGGACATTTATGCACACGTATAACGAGTTTTTCCAAATAAACGAAAACTATAGCTGTTTTTGAATCATTTATGAGGGACAGCAACAGAAAGGACTACTTTTTGTTCTCGAGGGAGCCGTTTCCGCAGCCGCAGCTGTCCGCTGTTTCCCTAGGAGCGCTGTGAGTGGGGGTTTGCGGAGAAGCTGCACTGGATCAGGACCGTAACCCGCGCCGTAGTCAGTGTCAAACAGCTCAGATTTTATAGCAGTAGTGAAATCTGTACTTAAGTGCAAAAAGGAAGCTCACAGCAGCAAATAAGAAAAAGTCATGAATATAAATCCACAGCAAAGTGAATGTATTGATTCATGGATGCCAATATGGCATATTCACCTGCTCCACAAATAATTGTGTAAAGAAGTAGTGCGTTGGAAAGATCCTGCAAAAGCATTTTTTAAAAATGTAGTGAGTTGCTGTGCAATTTCTATATTTGGTTCACTGGTAGGATCTTTAAGTATTGTTTTAAAAAAGATTTCAGGATCTTATCAATGCACCCAAGATTTTAAATCATGTGTAATAATTATGTATAATGATAACAAAAAAAGTGATGCATTGGTAGGATCCTGCAACATATTGTTTTTAAATGTGGTACTTTGCTAATACCCTGCAGCATAATTATCACAATACAACAGATCATTACGTTCCTGCAGCACAATTTAAAAACAGGATCTTGTCAATGCACCGCATTTTTTTTTAAATTCATTGTAATAATTATGTATAATAAGCACATTATAAATGTGGTGCATTTGTAAGTTCTTTCAGCACAATTTTAAACACAGTGCATTGGTAAGATTCTGAAGGATAATTTAAAAATCTTAAGCACTGGAAGGATTCTGAAAACAAATTTTCATAATGCAGTGCATTGGTAGCATGTTGCAACACAATTCTTTATATAGAATGTTTTCTTATGCTTTTGGGAAGCTCAGCAATGGGGGTGGGGGTGATACAGGCAGAACAATGACTGGATGTTCTTAATTAAGCTCCAATATTCACATATTTTGTGATTATTGCTCATACACCTTAATACCGGCCAGGTTAAAGAGTAAACATTTTTGCACTACGGGCGTGTCAGTCGTACTGCGCATCTAACTTTAATATTCAGTGGTGTCAGCTGAAACTGACTAGCTTTCAGTCATTATCCGTAATGCCCTAACATGCCCTTCACTCTCCAAGTCCTCACTTCCATCTCAATGGCTTCTGTGACCTATCGTCATTAAAAAAAACAAAACAAACAAACAAACAAAAAAAAAGCTGGGTGTGGGTGGCGTGTAATGTATGGAGAACCCAAACACCCATGGTGAAGGTCTCTCTCTAATCACCTACCCACCCCTTGCTGTCTCCTCCCCTCCCTTGTGGCCTAAGCTGATACTGCAACACCAGTGGGCACCAAACAGCCAAGGTGAGAGGGTGGCGATTAGGTGGTGGGGAGGGAGAGTGAAAAAGACAGGAAAGGTGAGTTGATAGGCAAGGGAGGGGAGGAACGATGGCGATCCGCATGATGTGATCCCACAGCCCGGAAACAAAAAACAGGACAGACTTCACTAAAGTACAGAGCTGAGACATAGCAGAGAGAAGAAAAGGAAACAAAACCAAACAAAAACGGTAAAGACCAACAAAGCGGTCTCAATGGCAACTACTTAACAGACATCCAGCACACCAGACAGAACTACTGAAAGCAGACCACGTTAACCGGAGAGACAGAACCAGAGATAGCCAGGCAGATGGGGGAAGAGAAAGAGAGAGATGAAGAGAGACAACAAGAGACATAGAGGGTAGGAGCCCTGATAGAGTGAGCAGAGGAGTAACGAGACAAAGAGTGGCGGGAGTGAACGAAGGACACGCCAAGAACAAGAAACAGACGAGGAAGAAGAGAGAGCCAAAGAAACAGCTAGGCAAGCGAGAAGAAGGGGAGGAGGGGAAAAGGGGAAAGAGCAGGGCATTTGATTTACACCGCTCCTGTGAGGAGGGTGAGGGAAGGGCAAGGGACGGAGGGAGGGAGGGAAGGGAGGGGAGGGGGGGGCGGGATAGTTACTCGAGAGCTGAAGGTCCTCCTGCGATCATCTTTAAGCCCCTCCAACCTACACTGGAGCTATAGTGGAGATAAAGCATTGAATCACAGGCATCAGTGCATCTGTCCCAGCAACCACAACAGCAAGAGTCAGACACGGCAAACAGACAGACGGGCGGCACAGACACACAGACAGGTATCCACCACGACAAGCAACCCTGGCAGCAGCAGCAAAGAGGGGGCTGAGAAAGAGAGAGAGGGATACAAAAAGAAATCGGGAGCTTTTATGAGGCCTCATTGAAGACTCTCCAATGGCAATCAGTAAAAGCTTGCAGAATTTTGGATTTTAATAACTCTGGATCCTTTAAGTTATATCTGTGCTGTTTTGATTATTCCCGTTTGCTTCATTCAAGTCTGAAACGCTGTTCAGTGTAAATTACTTTCTGGTCTCCACGTCTATCTTTGTCAGAATAAATTCAACCTAGAAAATGATGATTGCACTCTGGGGATTTTTTTCCCATGTCGGCCCATTGATCCAAGTGAAGAGAATGCTTTCAAGCTGACTAATGCTGTCGGTTAACTGTAAATATAACAATATCAGTTTATAAAATGTTAATTATGTATTTAGTTAGGCCTTGCTCCTGGGCGGAAATCCAATACTGTTTTTTTATGTTTTTATGTATGAAGAACCTTAAGGTTTAGACTATTTTTTAGGCTTACATAGTTCTTATTCTTGTTACTATTTATAAGAATTTTAAGCTGATTAACCCATGCCATTGTCTCAGCTTTTAGTGTGCAACAACTTACATTGCCTTCCTTCTATTTAACCTACAATTTTGAGAAAAAAGTGCAATAAATCATGCATCAGATCAGACAAATATATGTATGTTTTATGGCTATTGTTCCTTGAACCTTACGGATATCAGGTTGGTTTGACACACGTTCTCTGTTTTATAAACCTCCCCTGAATGGCCAGCGAGTCAGTTCTGAAGTACGCCAGTTGTCTGTTTCGACGTGCACTGAAAAGCCAGAGATTCTTTGCATGAGAAGAAGCCTGCCACCACACTTAGGAGACATAGTGCAAAAATTACTCAGCAGAAACAGCAGTGCACTGAACAGCTACTCTCACCCTAGGGGATTGGAAAATATTTACCACGGACTTTGTCAACGGCGATAGAAATAATGCCTCACATCAACTATCACACTGGGAGTACTTGAATTAGATGTAATTGGTGTTTTTTGTGTGAAGTTCATTGTTCTTTCTCAGACAATATCTATTTTATATTGATTTGGTGCATTAATGTCAAATGAATAGAAAGCAATATATGGGTAAATAATTAAAGAGGTATAATCTCTCATTAGTGTACACACTCCAGTTGTCGCCCCAAATGAGATCCTTTGCACCAGTATTGTGGATGTAAAGGAAAATCTAATCTCAAGTTATACGGTCCTTTCTATTTTATTACTATCTGCATTTTCTGTGGCTTAAACATGGTCTTTTTATCATCACAAATGGCTACAAAAGACACACTGTCACTATTCTTCCTCTGGTTCTCTAATACTAGTTTATTATAAACTAATAAGCATCTGGGTCATTTTCTCGTGGAAAGGAGTGTTTTGTTTAAGCAACAACAACAAATACTAACATTTTTACGTGCAGTCCTTCCAGAGAATGTCCATAATATTTCAGGATTTCACACCGGGGTCCAAATCTTTCTACCATCTGGTTGCCTGATTACAAACCAACAGGAATTTTCCTGACATGCAGATTTTTTCACAGAGACTTTGTAGATCATTGGCATCCCTGGTAAAGATGTGTAAAACGCTTTAAATACACAAATCTTTTATTACAGTACCACAATCTCAAACGGAGAACGTTCTGCAGTTACACAATCTTTGGAGATTCATGTACTATGTTCTTCATTGTATGGGGTGGTAAGATGGACTTTGGCATCATCTAGTGTTGTTCGTCACAAATCCAGTTGTTCTAAACTTTACAATTCCTCCTCTAAATGTAGATATAAAGGTTTGTTTAGTGATGTAGCCATTTTCTTGTTGCTATTTCCTGACTTGTCAGTATCAGCACGCATTTGGCTTGAATGAAGGTTATCGTCTCTTTCCCATTTTGAAGACAGGCTACGAGAAACGGGCCTCTGCCACTCAGATTGTGACAGATCTTGTAATAATTACAATACTTCCTGGGAGAACCCCTACTTTAGCTCCCCATCCCTCGCTGCTCACACAAACAGCCAAAAAATATGTAATAAATAAAAAATGCACACATCCAATGAAGCCAGGTCTGCAAAAAATATAACATATAGCATTGTCATTGTGTAAGTTATCAGAGACAATTAGAATTTCAAATCAGAAATCATCATATCCACCCATCATATACGGCCTTACACGCTTACTCATTGACTAAACATGCAAAAAAGCAATAGAAAAGGCCCCAACAATCAGTTAACCTTTCATTTTTGCTTGTGCCGATATCAAAATCTGCTATTGTCCAACAAACAACAAAAGCAGTGAGATTATGCTACTGCAATTAAACATTTGTTTACTGACTAAAGATTGCATTTAATTTCCTCCATTTATTTATTTTGATTGATTTTAGGCTCTTTTCTTGTTCAATTTCTAGTTGTTTTCACAGAATCTTTACCATAGAAACCCTTGGAAATTTGCAAGGCAATTATATTTGTGCCACCACTGCCCCGCTTTAATATATACAGAAAGGGAAAAATTAAATAAAAGAAGAAGAAGGAGGAAAAAAAGACAGCTAAGAACAGCTACAGCAAGACACAGATCAAACCTGCAGGTGTTTAAAAGCACAAACAGAACTTGGCAATCAAAGACTAGACCGAAAAGCAGTGAACATGTAGAATTCACATAATAATCTCCCTACCTTGCTCTTCTGTTTAAACACAACAGAACAATAAAAAAAATCTACTTTCTAATCCAGTTTCTCATAAACTTCATAGTTATGGACCTTCATCTGTCTTGCAGAACACAACTGAAATTTTCACAGCAACTTAAAAATTAAGAGCTTAGGGAGAAAAAACAACAACAACAACAACAAAAGAACAACAAAAAATCATCTCAGTGGAGAAGATAGCACCATCAGTGAGCCATAGGCAAAGACAGTGTGCAAATGGATATGAGTGCACTGAAGGAGATACAGGTAGATGTGTGGGGAAGTGAGGAGAATATGAGGAACGTGAGTGCAGAAGCAGATTGCTATGTTTTTGATAGTTAGAGGGCTGTCAAACATTTTTGTAATTATGTCTAATCTATCCATTGCGGCAATACCCCCCTTTATTAGTGAGAGACCACCATGTGAAGATGGCGAAAGGCCTGTATGAATATGAAAGATGCAAAAATGATAATAATTACTCAAGTAGACAAGCACAAAAAGAACAGCTTGGAAATATTTGTATATGACGTAAAAAAAAGAAAAAGTGGAATAAAATTGAATTTTTTCCACTGGGCGGCATGTGTGTGTTTGTGTGTGCATCTAAAGATTTGAGTCGCACAAACTCGACCCTTTAACTAATGGTAATATGCTAAGAATGGAGATGTGTCGGGAAGATCAATGTGGCAGGGAGCAGGTGGCAGCAATGATTACAGAGCAGCAAGAGTGGCCTTGCTCACAAGACACGCAGCCCAGAGCCGGTGAGCTACAGCTGGGTGGGGGGTGGGGGGGGGGGGGTTGATAAGCTCAATGCTCAGCCGGTGAAGAAGGATCTCAGTGATATGATGAGACAACTGCTGTGGTGCTGAGATCAGCGCAAAATAGAGACACTGTCAGAGAAATTATGCAAAAAAAAAAGGGATTTTTTTTTTTAGATTCACTGTGAGGAGAAAGAGGAAAGGTTGTTTTAGTTGCCTTTGGTTGCCCCTGCCCCCATGGAATCAAGCCGAGGGCAAAATGCTAACAAGGGGCAAGGAGTCAGATTGGGAGAGGGCAGCGCAAAATGACACAATGTTAATGCAAAAAAAAAGAAAAAAAAAAGCTTCTGTCTGGAGAGAACAGAAATGGGAATGAGCAAAGAAGAAATGCTTTTTGCCTTCCACATCACTCGTCTGTTAATTCAACCGTTCCTAAGGTGCACTGAAAACGTCTTTGCCCAGTTACACATTTCTTCTCTTTTCACTTTCATGTCACACTTAAATGCTTCAAATAATTAGACTAATGTCAACACTGAATAAAGAAAGACAATTTTTAAATTATCATTTAATTTACTGAGGGGAAAAAGCTATGCAGACCATAACCTGATAGTCTCTCTAAGGTCATGGCACAATGTCCCACCTTGACCTGTTGCATTACTAATGTGTGCATTGGCTTAAGATCCCAAACTGAGGGCTCGATATTGTCCTTCTGGATTTTTTTGCTAAAAAGTCGGTCGAGTCGCTGAATTCCTGAAACATCAAAGTAGCCCCCAACCATCACCCTACCACAGCCGGGTTTCACTGCAGGTATAATGTTCTCCCTCAGAAATGCTGTGTTAAAAGTAAAAAGGAATAAGAAAATAAAAAAGGTGTCAAATGATGTTTTTTTTTTTTACCCCTTTTCAATTTTAATCTTATTCATATTTGAGTGTTAGTGTGCACTGATCATTGCTTGTGCTCAAAAGAGTTTAAAGGGAATGTGTCTGTGTCTTTTCGGCTCCTTCGTTATTCAGGGTACGTCACAGCCAGTCATTACAACTTTCACACAGACTTGGTAGAGTGTTTAACAGCGGATGCCCTAATTAAAAAAAAATTAGCAAAACATTTAAAAGGGATATTTTTTCTTGTATTGATTCCAAAATAATTCAAAGGACACAGAATAAAAAAAATATGGGGGCTTATAAGGAGCCTGTATGTATAAAATCTGAAAGCTCACATGTATTGAGAGTGCCAAAATGCACCCTGCATCTTATCGTCATAAGAAGATGTTGGTTTACCTGTGAGCATCTCAGCCAAGTGGCACATCATGTGTGTAATATAAGTTTCATGATCAGAATCTGCTTTATTGGTTTGTTAAAAAAAAGGGAGGGGGGGGGGGGGGTGAATCTACATTCTCCTGACCTTGGACCTGTAGAAGTCTTAGACGGAGGGAAGGTCAGTCCTGATGATCCACTCTGAACACCTGATTTATTAAAACAGTGTCTGAGGAAGGACCTTCTAAGGTGCTGCGAGAGGGTGGTTCCAAGGAGCCGGAAGCACAGTGTTGTTGCTGGATGGTGAAAGAAGGGAGTGTGGGGTCTGTTCTCTGTATTTACAATGTAATCTCTACAGTTTGAGCAAACTAAGCTCCAGGTGGCTCCAGTATATGTAGACACTGGTGCTTTCCTCTCCTGCTGATGCGTGTCAGTCAGGAAGATGGTGGAAGTATCTGGTTGAGAATAGCTGAGTTGACGGTGTTGAAGGCTGAGCTGAAGGATCCTGGCGTAGCGGGCCCTAGATATTTGAGATGGTGCAGGGTGAAGCGTAGGGTAAAGTCAACTGCGTCATCCTTCAACATGTTCGGCCGGTGAGCAAAGTGCAAGGGGTCAAGCAGGCTGGGCTGTGACGTCCTCCATATGGTTCAGCATCAGTCGCACAAAGGATGTCATGATCACAGGGTGAGAGGCGGGAAAAAAAACATTAAATCCGGTAATAGTCAGGTTTTTGGGGACTGTGATGACGGTTTTGCTTTTGTTGCAGTGGGAGTAATGCACAGCTGTAAAAGACTTGTTAAAGATCGGCGTGAAGATCAGCGGCAGTTAGCGTAAGCTCTCAGGCAGGAGGGTGACACACAATCAGGTATCTTGAGCTTTCCCGATTTTACTGCGCTGCTAGAGCTTATTCACATCTTCCCCCACCCAAAAGATCTTTTAGTCCAGGCAGGCGGTCTGAGCAGAGGAAGGTGGTGGCTGGTGCAAGTGGAGCTTTTTTGTCAGTGTGAAATGTGGAGGAGTTGGAGGGTTATGTGAACGGCTGCTTTTCAAACCTGCAGTAGAAGCTGTTATGGTCGTCTGCCAGGGTTCTGTTCCGGATGGGGGGATGACCTCCTTTTGTTGGTTTTAAAGTAATCCCATCAGAGGTCTGTGAGGCGCGGGTATATAAGCAGAAGTATAAGGTTAAGTACTGGGCAAACCCAGAGGGCTACCAGCGAGAGGAAGGTCCAAAAGCTGAGAACCTATTTCCAAAATCAGGATGGGAGAAGAATGGAGAAAACAGGCATTTGCTGCCAGAAAGCAACATGAAGATACAACAAGGGACTCTGCCTTCGCATACACAAACAGCAATCATACAAAAGGTATCCGTCTAATTTCGATTCATTTTGTGTTTGAACCTGGTGTTGTCGGGGACTTGCTTGATGTGTTAAAAAAAAAAACTGTGAATGAGTTTGTACAGTTTTACAATCTGCAGAGATGTACTGCTGTTTGTACACTGACATAAAACAAATGCTTGTACAACCTAAACTATAGCAAAGTTTAGGACATTTTGATTATAGTTTAATTTTGATTTAAAGACAAACTAATTAGTTTGCGTGTAAATGCAACACGTTTGTAATGTCAGGTGTAATAATACCACACGTGGCATTTCATTTAAAAAAAGACAATCTTTCTGAATTAGAAGGCAGTGTGAGTGATTCTGTGATGTGAACCTATGCTTCCAGATCCTTTTGAGGGACCAAACTACCACATCGCTCCTCGATGGGTTTACAATGTCTCAACAGTCTGGATGTTTTTCGTGGTCGTTTTATCAGTCTTCACCAACGGCCTGGTCTTAGTAGCCACAGCAAGGTTCAAGAGACTCCGTCACCCCCTGAACTGGATCTTGGTCAACCTTGCCATTGCTGATCTCGGAGAGACAGTTTTTGCCAGCACCATCAGCGTGTGCAACCAATTTTTTGGATATTTCATTTTGGGACATCCGATGTGCGTCTTTGAAGGCTATGTTGTCTCAACTTGTGGCATAGCTGCACTTTGGTCCCTGACTATCATCTCTTGGGAGAGATGGATAGTTGTATGTAAACCTTTTGGAAATACCAAGTTTGATGCCAAATGGGCCACAGCGGGAATTGCGTTCTCCTGGGTCTGGTCTGCAGTGTGGTGTGCTCCTCCAATCTTTGGATGGAGCAGGTATTGGCCCCATGGACTGAAAACCTCCTGTGGACCTGATGTCTTCAGTGGAAGTGACGACCCCGGTGTCCTCTCCTACATGATTGTCCTCATGATTACATGCTGCATCATTCCTTTGGCTATCATCATCTTGTGCTACCTGGCGGTGTGGTTGGCCATCCGTGATATTGCTCAGCAGCAGATAGAATGTGAGTCAACCCAGAATGCGCAGAAGGAAGTTTCCCGGATGGTCCTTGTCATGATCTTGGCTTACTGCGTCTGCTGGGGACCTTACACCTTTTTCGCCTGCTTTGCCGCGGCCAACCCCGGATATGCTTTCCACCCTTTGGCCGCTGCCATGCCTGCATACTTTGCCAAGAGCGCCACCATCTACAACCCAGTCATCTATGTCTTCATGAACCGACAGTTTCGCACATGCATCATGCGGCTCTTTGGCAAAGAGACGGATGATGGTTCTGAAATCTCCACGTCAAAGACAGAGGTCTCCTCTGTGGCTCCTGAATAAACGTTCATATTTGCTGTTTTGTAAGAAAACATTTTTTTTACGTGTATAGAAACCATATGTCATTGGCTTGTTTTATTTTTAAATATTTAAAGACAGAAGCTGAAAAACATGATGGTATAATGTGGGAATATGTGGCTGGTGGTTTTCTAAATGAACATAAAATATAAGGAACTCTATTGAATTTTTTGTGTGTTTAATTCATGCCAGATGTAACGAAGTGAACACCTTTAAAAAATCAATTTTCCATCAACAGTCCACAGAATATTTCCCCAAAAGTCTTGGAGATCATCACAGGTGTTTGTGGTCTTTTTCTTCATCAGTGGCATTGGCCTTTTAACTCTCCCACAAATGCCAGTTTTCTCTCTTTCTTGTTGTTGAATTGTGAACAATAAAATGATCTGAGGCAGGTGAGGTCTGTAGTGCTGTAAATTATATTCCTGGTTGTTTTGCGACCCCATGGATGAGTTGTTTGATGCCTTCTTGAAGTGATTTTGGGAGGTCAGCCCCTCGTGGGAAGATTCACCACAGCGCCATGTTTGCTCTGTTTGTGAATAACGGCTTTCATCGTGGTTTGCTGGAGTCCTGAAGCCTTAGAAACGGCTTTGGTAACCATTTTGATGACACCTTTTGATTGATGCTGACGACTTTGTTTCTCAACTGTTCTTGAATTTATTCAGAACGACTGATAACCCGTTGCTTCCTAAGAATTTCCTTATCCTAGTTCCTGTTGACATACAGGTTCTATAGGTGATTTCTTTATTCTATTGGTCTCACATTAATCAGACCAGGGTGTGGCATACAGAATTAGACTTTACTGTGGCTATACAGTATTTTTCCAATAGAAAAATTCGTCTAAAGGTCTGAAACATTTAAGTGTGAAAATGAGGCAAAACAAAAAAGGAAAAGAAGAAATCTGTAAGGTGGAAAACAGAATTTGCAGCTCAGAAAATCTTGTGTGTTAGGCACAAACATACTGAAACAAAACAGCAACAACAGGCAATTATCACGCCTAACAAATGATCAGATGGACGATGAATGAAAAAGAATGAGTGCTAGTGCAGATCTGGAGAAACAGGCAATGATTCAGAGAGATGCTGCTGATCCTAAGAGGTGGTGGCACACATGTCAACTTTACATTGCAGTAACTTAGAAGCAGCCATGTGTATCACCACAATACCAATTCAAATTACACTGAATGGCTCTTGATCTGAGTCAAGATAATAGGGGATCACGTTTTGGATGTCATTGCTCTTCAAATTAAACAGATTTAAAGCCACAATCCATATGTAATCTTTGTTAACATATTTATCAGTTTTTTTATTACCCATCTCGGTATTTGGACGTGGTGCTACTTTATAACCTGCCATTTCAAAATCAGATTTAAAACTCAGTTATTTCTTAGGAGTAGCAAACAGTACACTCAAATTTCAGTTCCTGCACATTTTGTCCTGCTACAACCACAATTTAAGAGGAATGAATTCAGATTGTATGTGACGAATGCACACAAAGTGCACAATTGTGAGGTGGAAGCAAAATTACGTGTTTTTATTTTCATTCCCTTTTTTAAATCTCAAAAGTGTGATCTGTATTTAGCCCCTTTTATTGTTTGCCCTGAATTAGGTGTGTAATTTCACCACAGTATAAATATAAATGTTTTATGAAAGGCCTCAGAGGTTTGCTGGAGAACATTACAGAACAAACGCATAGTATGGCACAACTGCAAAACTAAAACATGGCTTCCCACCTAAACTGACAGGCAGGGCAAGGACATCATTAATCAGAGAAGCAAGCATGATGTCACGATTTGGGTTTTGTCTTGGTTTATGTTATCAGATTTATTAGTTAAGTTTCTGATTTTGGGGTCTTGTTTGGTTTTGATTTAGACATGTTTTTCTGTTTAGGTTACCTGTTTTCCACCTGTCACTTTATCAGCTCTGTTCGGTCTCCCCTCAGCAATCTGTCAGCTTTCTTGCCTTGATTAGATCCACCTGCTCACTTATAATTAGCCTTCACTCCTGTTCACCTGCTCACTCCCCTATATAGTCCTGCCACAAACCTCTGCTATCTGCCAGATCATTTAACGAGCCACGGTGAGTTTAGTTCCAGCATTCTTTATTCTGATTGACCTGTTGACGATAACCCGAGAGCCTTTTTGATTCTGAGCCAGCCTGTTCCCTGATCTGTTTTTCCTGCCCTGTCTGACTGATTTACCGGTTTACCGACTAGTTTCTGTCCTATGGTTATCCGAGCTTGCTTTGCCCTGTCTGTACCTCTGCCTATTTTGGACTGCTTTTTGTGTACCGGATTTTGGACTGCCCTTTTGACTATTGAGCCCGCCTGTTCCTGTTTTCATTATTAAAATCCTGTTTTTTGCCTTAACCTCACTTGTTGGGTTTGAATACTGGGTTTGCCTGATTCACGATCATAACAGAATGATCTGGCCCACTAAAACCTATCGCCCAACAAGTTTTTAGAGGTTTTTTTTTTCCCCCTCCACACGCTATGGCTTGGGAGGGTTCCAGATTGGCGTTCTGTCCCCCTGGTATCGGTCCCAGACGCCATCTCTCCAGCAGCCGCAGCAGCAGTAACCCGCTGCCTGCTCCGAGTTTACGATTGGGAGGGCTCTTTGTCACAAATTCAGATTCAACTCAGAATAGAAGGGATCACTCACCCAGCGACACCGCTGTCGGCTCTGCCCATGGGTTTTATCCAGAACCAACTTTGTTTATGGAGGTCGAAGCGGAGGTGGTGCGGGATCTTCGTCCGGATCTTTTTTTCTCTCTCCCTCCAGAGGAGGAGATGCAGGGAACGCTGTGGGCTCCACCGATCCCGGCTCTACCGACAGGATCAAACCTCCAGCAAGTCCTGCCGTCCCGCCGTCGGAGGAGGGGACGGAAACCTGTGGGTCGCTCCTTCACCCGTTCTGTTCGGCCGACAGGCGAGTCAGTACCGCGCCCGTCCGTTGCCACTTCCTGCCCAGTGGATCGGAGTCCGGTGCTTCCCAGAGCTGAGCAGCCCACAGCGCCTCCTGTTGGCGCCCGTGATGCTGAGGATCTGGCTCTGGAGGACCAGTTAAGAGCTTTTGCCCCTATTATTAAAGACCTTAGGGAGGCTCTTTTCTGCCAGTATTCAGAGGAGCTGGAGGCAAAATTAAAGGAGGTCGAGGGGCACTATAGAGCGGCTCTCCAAGGGTTCTATAGTGGACTCAATCCTGTCCCCAAGGGTCCAGCCGACGCCCCGGCACCTGCACCTGTCCCAGAGGACCCGCCTCCTACCTCAGCTCCAGTGCCGGCCTCCGGCAGCTATAAGGCAGCACTGGCTCCGCAGCCGGCCCAAGACGCTGCAACCCCGGAGGCTCCGCAGCCGGCCCGAGACGCTGCAACCCCGGAGGCTCCGCAGCCGGCCCGAGACGCTGCAACCCCGGAGGGTCCGCAGCCGGCCCGAGACGCTGCAACCCAGGAGGGTCCGCAGCCGGCCCGAGACGCTGCAACCCAGGGGGGTCCGCCGCCGGCCCGCGACGTGGGAACCCAGGAGGGTCCGCCGCCAGTCTGCGACGTGGGAACCCAGGAGGGTCCGCCGCCAGTCTGCGACGTGGGAACCCAGGAGGGTCCGCCGCCAGTCTGCGACGTGGGAACCCAGGAGGGTCCGCCGCCAGTCTGCGACGTGGGAACCCAGGAGGGTCCGCCGCCAGTCTGCGACGTGGGAACCCAGGAGGGTCCGCCGCCAGTCTGCGACGTGGGAACCCAGGAGGGTCCGCCGCCAGTCTGCGACGTGGGAACCCAGGAGGGTCCGCCGCCAGTATGCGACGTGGGAACCCAGGAGGGTCTACCACAGGGCCACGATGAGGGGGTTCAGACGAGCCCTCTTTCAGGCCGCAACTCGGGGGCTCATCGGGACACTGGGCGCCGTGGTCCTCGCCCAGACGACAAGCGGCGCCGTGGCCCTCGCCCAGACGACAAGCGGCGCCGTGGCCCTCGCCCAGACGACAAGCGGCGCCGTGGCCCTCGCCCAGACGACAAGCGGCGTCGTGGCCCTCGCCCGAACGACAAGCTCCGTCGGGGGCCTCGCCGAGAAGACAAGCACCCAGAGCCCCATGGAGACTTAGAGGCCCCTGGACCTCTTCGGAAGCTCTTACCCCCTCATCTTTGGCTTGACAGCCAATTTCCCAAGTGGCTGACCAAACTGTCTTTGTCGGAGGTTCTGGAAGGGTTATTGATGAGGTTCTGGGTGTTAAAGGGTCTGGGAGCATCTGAAGTCTGTGGTCCGGGGCCTCCTGAACCTGAAGCCTGTAGCCCGGGGTCTCCTGAACCGGAAGCCTGTAGCCAGGCCCCGTCTGAACCTGTAGCCTGTAGCCAGGCCCCGTCTGAACCTGTAGCCTGTAGCCAGGCCCCGTCTGAACCTGTAGCCTGTAGCCAGGTCCCGTCTGAACCTGTAGCCTGTAGCCAGGCCCCGTCTGAACCTGTAGCCTGTAGCCAGGCCCCGTCTGAACCTGTAGCCTGTAGCCAGGCCCTGTCTGAACCTGTAGCCTGTAGCCAGGTCCCGTCTGAACCTGTAGCCTGTAGCCAGGGGCCGTCTGAACCTGTAGCCTGTAGCCAGGGGCCGTCTGAACCTGAAGCCAGTAGCCAGGGGCCGACTGAACCTGAAGCCAGTAGCCAGGGGCCGACTGAACCTGAAGCCAGTAGCCAGGGGCCGACTGAACCTGAACTCTGTAGCCAGGCTCCTCCTGAACTCTGTAGCCAGGCTCCTCCTGAACTCTGTAGCCAGGCTCCTCCTGAACTCTGTAGCCAGGCTCCTCCTGAACTCTGTAGCCAGACACCTCCTGAACTCTGTAGCCAGGCTCCTCCTGAACTCTGTAGCCAGGCTCCTCCTGAACTCTGTAGCCAGGCTCCTCCTGAACTCTGTAGCCAAGCGCCTCCTGAACTCTGTAGCCAGGCGCCTCCTGAACTCTGTAGCCAGACGCCTCCTGAACTCTTTAACCAGGCCTCTCTTCTAGCTCTTAGTCCGGCGTTGTCTCCAGCCTTTAGTCCGGCGGCAGGTTCTGTTCTTTCTCTCTCCAGACGTCGGTTCCTGAGGGTCCGGTTCTACCGACGGTCCCCGAGGTTGCTGCTCGGCCGCCGGCCTATGAGAGACCTGCTCCGCCGCCGGTCTATGAGAGACCTGCTCCGCCACCGGCCGCCGGACATCGTTGCTAACCGGGGCCGTCCTTCAGGACACCCGCCGGATTACCTGTCTCACAGAGGTCGTCCGCCGGAGAACCTGACACGCCTAGGACGTCCGCCGGAGAACCTGACACGCCTAGGACGTCCGCCGGAGAACCTGACACGCCTAGGACGTCCGCCGGAGAACCTGACACGCCTAGGACGTCCGCCGGAGAACCTGACACGCCGAGGACGTCCGCCGGAGAACCTGACACGCCGAGGACGTCCGCCGGAGAACCTGACACGCCGAGGACGTCCGCCGGAGAACCTGACACGCCGAGACCGTCCTTCGGGACGTCCGCCGGAGAACCTGACACGCCGAGGCCGTCCTTCGGGACGTCCGCCGAACAACCTGACACACCGAGGCCGTCCTTCGGGACGTCCGCCGGAGAACCTGACTCGTCGGGGCCGTCCTCCTGGACGACCGCCTGAGAACCTGACTCGTCGGGGCCGTCCTCCTGGACGACCGCCTGAGAACCTGACTCGTCGGGGCCGTCCTCCTGGACGACCGCCTGAGAACCTGACTCGTCGGGGCCGTCCTCCTGGACGCCCGCCTGAGAACTTGACTCGTCTTGTTTTGTTTGAGTTTTTATTTGGACATTTATTTGATTCTAGCCCTCCATCCTGTACCTCCCTCCACCCACCCGAGCTAGTCTGTTTTGTTTCTGAGGCCGTCTGGAATCCGGCCTTGAGGAGGGGGTTCTGTCACGATTTGGGTTTTGTCTTGGTTTATGTTATCAGATTTATTAGTTAAGTTTCTGATTTTGGGGTCTTGTTTGGTTTTGATTTAGACATGTTTTTCTGTTTAGGTTACCTGTTTTCCACCTGTCACTTTATCAGCTCTGTTCGGTCTCCCCTCAGCAATCTGTCAGCTTTCTTGCCTTGATTAGATCCACCTGCTCACTTATAATTAGCCTTCACTCCTGTTCACCTGCTCACTCCCCTATATAGTCCTGCCACAAACCTCTGCTATCTGCCAGATCATTTAACGAGCCACGGTGAGTTTAGTTCCAGCATTCTTTATTCTGATTGACCTGTTGACGATAACCCGAGAGCCTTTTTGATTCTGAGCCAGCCTGTTCCCTGATCTGTTTTTCCTGCCCTGTCTGACTGATTTACCGGTTTACCGACTAGTTTCTGTCCTATGGTTATCCGAGCTTGCTTTGCCCTGTCTGTACCTCTGCCTATTTTGGACTGCTTTTTGTGTACCGGATTTTGGACTGCCCTTTTGACTATTGAGCCCGCCTGTTCCTGTTTTCATTATTAAAATCCTGTTTTTTGCCTTAACCTCACTTGTTGGGTTTGAATACTGGGTTTGCCTGATTCACGATCATAACACATGAGACCCATTGTAACTCTAGAGGAGCTGAAGAGATCCACAGCTCAGGCAGGAGAGTCTGCTGACAGGGCAATCAGTCATGCACTTCACAAATCTGGCCTTCATGGAAAAGTCTTTTTGACAAAATTATATTTTAAAGAAACCATAAGAACTCCAAATTTCAGTCTGCTCCTCCAGCTTGCAAATGGACAAACTACCTCTGGTCAGATGAGACAGATATTTTTTTCCTACATGCAAAACACTGTGTGGCACAAAAATAACACTGTACATCAAGCTAAATACAGCATCCAGCATAGAGAAATGTGGTGGTGGCACCATCATGCTGGGGAATGGAAATAAATACAGGGCACTGCTGGAAGGAAACCTGTTAGAGCCAAAGACTTGAAACTTGAAACAAAGACAAAAACTGTGGTGGAGATGCACCTTCTGCTACAGCACTGGTGCTAAACATGCAGCCAGAGCTACAATAGAACGGTTTAGGTAAATCACTACACATGTCTAAAAATGGCTCATTCAAAGCCTCAACCTAAATCCAATTGAGAATCTTTGGCAAGACTTAAAACTTGCCGTTCACAGATGCTCTCTGTTTGATCTGAGCGAGAATTTGCAGACAAGAAGTCTCAAAACAAAAAACAAAAACAACAATCTATCCACTTCACAATTATGCGCCGCTTTCTGGAGGTCCGTCACACAAAAACCTATTAAAACACACCAATGTTTGTGGTTGTAACACGGCAAAATGAAAGGGATATGTATACTTTTGCAAGATCTCTTTTGAATGTCCTTGGTGATTTTCCCCTCATAAGAATAGAAAACGGTTAATAAAATGTTCCATTAAAACATGCCAAACTGCACTGCAGCCCAGTGGGATTAAAAAGCCCTTTTCCCTTTCTGCCTCTCTGGCTGTTTGTGTGTGAGTGGCAATGCATGTCACTTGTGTTAGGTGGTTAGGTGCTCTGCGGGAAGCCAATGGCCTGCATGCCAGTAAGTAAGAAGTTGCTAGAAGGTTAGCGGGTTTACCTGGTCCAAGGTAGAGTACCTTGACTTGAGCGTGATGACCTCATCCAGGTGAGCCCTGAATTCTCTCCGTGAGGCCTGGGGGAAGCCACAGGATAGTCACTCATCTTCATTCCACACACACACCCACACACACACACACACACACACACACACACGCACGCACGCACACACCACTATGCTAGAAAAGGCATGCACACCCACTCAGACATAAAATATCAGTTAGTGATGCCTTTAAAACAATCCACACATTTCCACCCACAGTCTGGACATTGTGCTTACAGACTCAAACAACATATAAAAATAGCCACTAATGCTCCAAACACATAGATTCTCCAGGCAGACCAAAGAAAAGTTCAGAGCAAAAACAAAGTGTCGTATATCTCACGCTAACCACCATAAAAAAAAACACGACGGAGTCGAAGATGGATGTAGAACTGCAGCAGTTCAGTTGCAAGCTGCGAGTGTGATCTCATGTCTCAAAGAGTGTGTGATAAAATAGACATTAATCAACTGGTCCAAAGAACTCTCTGTGAGGGAATATAGTAATTGAAATATACTAGCTAGTCTGGTAAAATTATGAATTAAGTTAACCATGCCCAATGTTAACAATGGCAGAAAGGAACTATCACAATTTCCCTGGTTTTTGTTAGACTTGGTCAGTCGAACTCGATAAATGAAGTCCTGTTACTTAAAATAGATATATATTGTTGTTTATTATGCATAAATATACATGCATATGTGAACAATTATTTAATCATCCTACACGGTTGTACATGTATTTTAATCTGGGTATGCTATTTTTAATACCTGCATAGCACTGTTTTCTGCTGTAAATTTGCCCTAACTGAAGTCTTTTATTGCTATTTTTTTGTTTTTATATATTTTTTTACCTTTGTGTAAATCTGTATGCTTCAACGTGCCTGTCACTTTGCTGCTGGAAAATCTGAATTGCACCACAGAGATACAATAAAAGATATTTCAATCTTATTCTATACGGTTAAAATCAATCTGCGTTTTTATGTATGACGGGGGACCAAACAAGTCAATGACTCAACGCAATCGGCTGGACTTGCTTAGATAGACTCAAATTATATATTAAATAACATTTGATTGTATTGTTTTGTAATAAGAACTGACCTGGGCTGTATTGAATTTGATCTGAATCTGACTGTATGATTGGTTTGTGTTGGATTTTATTGGACTAAACAAAAAAACAAAAAAAGTTGAACTGAACTGGATTCTCTATAACTGGATTATAATTGGACCACTTTCTCTTGTAAACCTCTTTAAAATAACATTTATTCTGAATTGGCACCATATCAATAAACTGCTTTAAAATAAAATTACCTGAATTAATACATTAATTATTATTATTATTATCATCCATACAAGTATTGCAGTGTCATAACATTGGAGACAAGCAGGCAGTTATATAATTTTTTTTATGTCTACCAGGACTCTGTTCTGGTTCTGTTTAACGTGTATTTTGTGAGTTTTTGTTCCACAGCTCAGAATTTACAAAGGAGAGCACACAAGTAAATTCTGCAGATCGATTTACTAAGATTTGTGCACTACACGTAACTTTCAATCAGGGTATTTGTACTTTAAAACTACCTTAACTATTGCACTTGTGCAACATTATTGGGAGCAGATGTAGCTCAAGAGGTTACATTAATTGAAATGTATTTAGGTTGTCTGTAACTGAAGACTTTATCCCCATTTTCATTTGTGTTTTGCAGGTAGGATTTAAAGTTACCTCAGTAACTTTGCTAATAAATGTTATCAATTGGCAAGGCGGTGGGAGGGAACAGCTAGTTTAGGATAAATTACTTAAATATCTGAAATTAATCAAAATCTAACCTGAAATATTACTTTTTGAAGCAGAAACTATGGTGTGCATAAGTAATATTCAGCAGAATCTTATAGCATGTGGGAGAGGCTTGAGACCAGTAAGTTTTCAGGGTATCTTCAATCAGTTTTGTTTTCCCTTTTTGGGTTGGTGCTGTAAAATATGAAGTTAAGTAAGGAGACAGTGTAAGGAGAAATACAAATAGTTTTTTTGGTCAAAGCTTTAGGCTTTCCATATTACATTTGAACCCTTTTTATTCAGGTTGCAATGTTGGGACGACACACAACTCCAGCTATCTTAAAAGCAAGAATTGGGTACAAAACTTTGATTTTATTAAATATTTACTATATCTACACAGGATGCAACTTTTACATATATCTCTCCACTAATACTTGGTTAAATGTCTATCTGCAGGTTGCAGAGAAACCATATGCTTTTGGTAGCCATCATCAATGATAAAGCAGGCTAATCTGAAGCTGACCTAAACCTAATTAGAAATTTATGAACTATGCCTAAAAGCTTATTCAGTTAAATACCTTTTTGAATGAGAATGGAACTTTTGAAATATTCCAGTCTGGTTTGCAACACTTACTCAGTAAAGAAGCTGCTTCAGTGGGGGTCTGTTTAGCAAATGACGCATGCCAATTTGGGATCCTTGCACTCCTGGATCTTACTGCGGCTTTTGATATTGTTCACTGCAGTATTCCTACTCTTATCCTTACCAGTATTCATATTCTTACCTGAATGACAGACACTTTTGTGATGGTGTTGGTCATTTTTTCCCCACTTCAGCATCTCTTATTCAAGAGTGTTCCACAGAACTCAATCATTGGGCCGCTTGTTTTCTTTATACCTGCTTCCTTTGGGATCTAGTCTGTCTTTACATTGCCATGCTGATGATTGCCAGACTTATCTGCCCTTAAAACCAATTAGTAGTCCCTGCTCCATTCTCCCTCTATTAAAATGTCTTGATGGCATTAAGGCTTGGATGGCTTCAAATTGTTTATGTTGCCATGAATATAAAACTGAAATTATTGTGTACAGACCAAGCTTTTACTACTCGCTCTCTTTTCATGAACCTTGGCACTCCTGAGCCATATCTTAAGCAGTCTGTTGCAAATCTGGGGATGATCTTAGACTCTGAGTTTAAGTTTAATGAGCGGATTAACTCTGTTGTAAAAAAAGCTTCTTCCAGTTAAGGCAGATATCTAAACTTAAGTCATTGCAAGCCTGATCGGATCATGAGAAACTACCCCATGCCTTTATTCCAACCCAACTTTATTACTGTAATACATTTTATGTTTGGGTTAGTCATGTCTCCCTTTCACATCACCAGCTTGTGCAGAATGCTGCAGCTCAGCTCTTAACTGGAGTTCGTAGGTTGGAGCACAGTCAACAGTTTTTATTTCACTCACTTCACTGGCTCCATGTGGGTCACAGAAGAGATTTAAAAACTCTCCTGTTGACCTATAAACGCCTCAGTGACCTTGCACCGTTACATCTCTCTGACCAACTTCAACCTTACGTTCCTTCTCAGGCACAGAGAACATCTGATCAGCTGCTTTTAGTTGTACCGAAAACTGTTTGAAGCTTAGCGGAGATCTGGCTTTTTCACACAAGCCTACTAAACTCTGGAATAATCTCCCTTCCAACATTAGACATGCTTCTTCACTTCCTGTTTTTAAATTACATTTAAAAATGCATCGATTTTCCCTGGCGTTTGACCCAGTGTGAGTTCTTTTGAGTATTTCATTTAGGTCTCTGATGTTTTTAGACTTACTTTTTTAATGTACCTTCAATGTACCTGCCTTTGTTCAGCACAATGGTCTGTTGTGTTTTTTTTTGTCTTTTTACAGCACTAGTACCTCGTGTTTTGTACAGTGGGCTGACAGGAAATGGGGTAGGAGAGAGGGTAAGAGACATGCGGCAAAGGACCACAGATCGGATTTGAACTCTGGTCAGCCAAGGACTAAGGCCTCCGTACATGGGTCGTGCGCACTAACCACTGCGCCACCAAAGCACCCAGTTTTTCTATTCATTGAAATTGTATGTTATGTTATCATTCCACATTACATTAAATAATTAAACTAAATACCCAAATTAACTGATTTTTGTCCATTATGCATATATGAAAACTTTTTGACCACAGCTGTAAATGCAAGTTCTTTTTCATGCCATCTTAAAAAACAGTAAATTTTAGGTGAATGGGGGGGATTTCTTTTAAACTAATTAAACTATTTTGGCAATATTGGTATTTCAGAAATAATAGATACAAACAGTATAAGCACATGTGGTGGAGAAAAATATTTTATTTTTTCTAAAAATGTTTTAAGCTTAATTACAATTAATCAAAGAATTAGAGCATCATAGTGAAAACATGTCCTCCCCATTCTACCCCTTCCACCTGAGCTCGAGTCTTTATTATTCACAGCAACAGATCAGGACCACAGCACCATTACCAAAGTAACAAGCAAACATCAGTGCTGTGAAAGCTTTTAATCAGTCTTTTATATGCTGATGAGTATGTGAAGCCCTGTGTGTGCGACAGAGGAAAAGAAATGCACAGTGTTTGTGCAAGCAACATCACTTTCTTTCAGATACACAAAACAAGACTCTTTCAGCTTCAGTTCTGAGGTTGAAAGACCAGTTAAGCGAATGTAAAGTGATGAAAGTTTAGTTATTCAGGTGGGTTGGAAAGGATGGAGACAAGGCAAGAGTTAGAGACAGAATGATCACCAGAAGAAGGCCACATTGTATTGCAAGACCAAATCAACAACAAAAAGACGACAAATGCACACACAGAAATGCAGAGGAAGAGCGGGAAGGACCAAACAAACACACACAAACACATGACAGAAGGGGCAGGAAAAACCGGGTCATGCCAAGCAGGAATGCTGTAGAAGGAGGAAGGAGCAACGACTGATGCCACGGTTACGCTGCATCACAACGCAGGCAGGAGTACCTCAGCAATGCTTAAGGTGGATGAACAGGAGGGAAGCCGCGCCTGGTGCCGCGAGAGAGAAAGGAGGGGAGAAGAGAAGAGGTTTAACAGAACCAAAAGCTGCGGGCTGAGCAGGGGACAGAGGCACACAGAGAGTGACAGGGGGAGCAGAGAGCGCCCTCTGTCATTCAGGACGTCTGTGTGACGGGTCTCTGTGTGACTGTTGTAGATGGGCCTGGGCAGCCAAGACGGACATGACAGGACAAGACGGGACAGGAAAGCACAAGAAAGGTCAGGACAGCAGGTAGGAGTCTCACTGGGATTCATTCCCCCACCAGAACAACTGGAGCAGAGGTTTCACAGAGGATAACCACACAGTTCAAACGTTATTTAGTTTTGCCTCTTGGCTTGAATTTGAGAGTGAAAAGATCAGCGCTTCTGCTTCATAAATCTGACTTAAAAGCAAACATGGAATAAAAAAAGTGGCCTGTATTACACACAAATTCCAGTTTCATCCCTTGAGGCTACTCGGACTGGTTCGGTTAAACCACAGAGCAGATCAGATTGTTCATCAGCTGGTTATCGTGTTTTTCACCTGTTTCCCTGAAAACCCTTCACCGAGTCAAAGACAGCTGCTGTGCTGCATTTACTTCATGTGCTAGTTAGTGAAAAAAAACAAAGAAACACAGCAACCCATCAAAACGAGAACGGCACAGGGACATTGCCGTCTGTGCTGGCAGAGATGTTGTTGTTGGTCTAAAAACCTTCCAGCTATGGAGGTGGCACAGGATTCACTGGGTAATACAGTTAGAGGTATTCTGTGTGGCTCGTTAAAATAACGATAACAAAACTAGCATGGATAATAGGGCCCTGCAAAAGCATCTATATATTTTAAACCATTTTAAACTGATTTTATCAGGATTTTATAAATCAATACAAGCTAGGACCTAATTGTAAAGTGGAAGAAAAAGGATGCTTTGTTTTATCTTACTACAATAAAACAGTTTCAGCACAATCTTCAACCTGCTAAGATGTAGCTGTCCACTTAAACTCCCAGGCTGGCAGACAGCAGAGTCGACTCCCAGCGGACTCTGCTGTCTGTTTAACTGCAAAGCCTATGTAACATAATTTTCCTCATCTGGAACCCCCCACTAGGTTCCTCTTGGGGTCTCCATGGACGTTTACCTGCAGGACAGACTGTGTGACCATGTTGTGCAGGCAGGCAGTCCTAAATTCAAGACTGATTGGCAAGACTTGGACAAAGATTTCAGCCTCTAGATGTGCGGTAGAGACATAGCTCAAAAGATTTGCTGTAATCACAAAGAAAGGTGGTTCGATTAAGTACTAACTCAAAGGGACTAAATTCAGTTTTCTTTTTTGTGTGTAAATTTTGAAAACCGTTTATCCTTTGCAATTATTCCCCATTTTGCTGGTCTATCACATTAAACCCCTATAAATTAGAAATTCGTTTTGCATAATGTGACACAATGAGAAAAGGTTTAAAGTGTATGACTATTTTTCTAGCAAACTGTATAAGAAAAATAGACTAGACAGATTACAAGCAGACTATATGGCATTAGGTTTCAGATTCATTTTGCGTGAAGTTAGTTATCAAAAAAAAAATGCAAACCTATGTGTTTTAAAGTAATCGCAAAAAGGAATAATGTCTTTCAAACGACTTCTAAATTAATACACAAGCCAAAGCACCAAGAATTCATGGAGTAAAAGCGTGGACAACGCTCACCAACAGCACAAGCTGTCTCATTTAGTCTCATTCATCACAGCCCCCTCATGGCTGCCTCCATGTCTACATATATAGAAAAATAATGAGCTGAAATAATGAGTGAATTTCCAGGGTAGCAGAGAGTGAGAGCTGACACAGCTGATTTGACAGGCACAGGTTCTGCTGCTCACCAGTCTCCCCCGCTTCCTCGCTGCCCACATGGTGAGCGAGCATGCTCGGTTCAGCTGCTCGGACAGTCTAATCCCCCCCCTTTTTTTTTGTTCGAGGCTTTTTGTTTCCTGTTTGTCTTCCTCCTCTTATGCGTCTGACTGTTCCTCTCTCTCGCTGTCTCTCTCTGTCTTGCTATTCAAATCCCTCTCGCTCGGGTTCCATCCTCCACTGCCCTCCAGGCAAACTCTCAGAGTCAGCGGGTGTGAGTAAGTCGAGACAAATATAATATCACATACGCTGCACGCAAACTTCACACACATACACAAACAGATGCATGTTGAAAAGATGATTCCTGATTCTGACGTGTAAAACACTGAGTGTGAGTTGAAGAAGGCCTATGTTTAAACACCTGACAGCACAAGTCTTTAGAACAGAACCTGAATGTTCCCTGCACACAAGAACAAACACAGAGGACCGCAATTATTTTGACTAGAAGCCTTCAGCAGTTTGACCTAAATGGTCAATGTATAGCAAAGCACAAAAGAAGGAGATGAGAAGAAACTTTACTTTTGGCCATAGCTACATTTGTCCGGTCTCTTTGGGAATATATCTCAACATATAAGTGTGTAACTCACAGTTTTCTAAAAGATCCCAATATTAAAAGGCATTGCATTGGACTTGACACTGAATATGAAATGAAATATGCCTTTCCCTTCCATTCCTTATAAGCTGTGGGGTCCCTCTTGTTAACAGGAGACCCAACAGCTTCTTTTAGGCTACGTAAAGATTGGACAAGGCAGATTTTGAAAGACAAAACATGGAGCTGTCATTCCTAAAACAATGTGATGCTCCACTGACACTCATTTTGCACATACCTTGCCCTAAAACTACCCAAGAGACCCTTTGGGCTGAAAAATTATACTTCACAACTTTATTTAATGTATGTTCTGAGGGTTGTGGTGTAGGTTTTGTGTAAATATATATATATATATATATATATATATATATATATATATATATATATATATATATATATATATATATATGCTTTTTTGTCACACTTTCTTTTATTAAGGGGAAAAGCTATCCAAAATAGACCTTATGTGAAAGTATAGTTATACACCAACCTTCCAAGGAGAAGGTGGCCGATGAAAAGAGTGCATCAGCAACTCATCTAGAGATTGTTTTCAGTTGCTAAAAACATCCTAATCATCCCCAAACACTTTGGTAAATATGATCTATTTTACTAGAGAGACAAAACTGCAACTTTTTGGAAGACGTCCCATTTTATCTGCTGGTAAACTAACTCAACATTTCAGAAAAAGAGCATCATACTGACAGTCAAGCATGGTGGTTGTGCGATGGTCTGGGGCTGCTTTGCGGCTTAAGGACCTAGACGACTTAATTTAATTGATACCGTTAATTCTGCTCTCTACTGGAAAATCCTGGGTGATTATTGCCACCCCATGAGTTTGTGATCTGAAGATCTAGCAAACTTGGGTTTTGGAGCAAAACAATCATCCAAAGCACATGTCATCTGGAAAACTGAAAAAAAAAATTACTCAGGTTATATTTGTCAAACCTTGAATTTTGGTTGTTGATCAGAAACAGTCAAGTGTGGCAAAAATGTGAAAGCAGAAGAAATCTGTAAAGGGGCAATCTTGGTAAGGCTTTAAAAATTTAGATAAAAAGAAACTTTACACATCAGCTTTAGATGATTGTGAACTAAATACTGAAATGCTAAATTGCATAACATATTTTTGCAATTGTTGCGTTACAACATTTTTCTAAGTGCACTCTTCGACAGTTAGCTAGATATAGACGTCGCTACGTCAGCAATGTTAGTTAAAATCTAGGGGATAATCTGATGAGCCTTGTCCCTGCATCATAGAGGAAACCTCATTTCATATAAACACGCACACAAGTTCTTTGCACGTAGACATTTTTGGGTGGTTTTTATAAAAATTTCCCATCGAAAACTGAAACGCTACTGTAAAAACATTTGCTCTCACATCGCCGTATATGGCACTGTATAATATACAATGTGAACTACTTTACGCAATTCTTTCTGACGTTTGCCTCTGCTTAACATTAGCCATGGATGAGCAGAATGGGAATTAGGTTAGCAGTCTGCCCTCGACTAACCCTAATCTGTAAATTGATGTAAAAAGTAAACATGCTCCCACCACCCTGTATTTTAAAACACTGGAGGAATTTGTCCAAAAAGGTAGCATTTAAAAAAAATCAAGGCTGATCACAGTAGCTCTTAAGAGCCAATTTCCAATGATTTCCCTGCAGCTATCTATCTATCTATCTGATTTGGAAGGGCTGTTTTCACACGTCTTCATCCACAGTGCCCTCTTTTCCATTTAGTGCTGCAGCTTAGCTTAGTAGTGCATCGAAGAACGCATATGGCACCTCAAGGGACAAAGAGACAGTACCAGGTTCAAGAGGTGGTTTTTGTTACCCTTTTTAAGGTTCAGTAGATAGCTTAGCTTCAACACTGATTAGGAAGGAACTCTATAATATATTATCTTCCTTAGCCTCGCTCCTCATCCTGGCATTTTAAGTAACCATGTCTGCCACTTTCTAATACTGCAGGAGCACAACAACAACTTCCTCTGCTTCATGATTCTGCAGCCCACTGATACTTTTAAGCTTGTCGACAACCTTGTTGCTCCATAAGGGAGCCTCTTACCTCCTAACCTCATCCGTGTCCTGTCAGTGTGCCTTCTTCCGGCTCATCAGGAGCATGTACAAATTAGAGCTCACTAAATTTACACTCCATACACACGGTATATCCAGCTCCGTACCTACTCGGCAAATAAAACTAAATCATTCAGTCATTAAACGCACAAACAGAACCTTGTAAACATTCTCTCTGATAAGCAGAAGGAACAACACTACTTACCATCCTCTGCCTGGAGTCGAAACAGAATGAAGCTCCTCGGCACATGCACACACAAACACACTTATGCGCAATTTTACACACTCGGTAACTGCGAGAGAGCGCGAGGGTGAGGAAGAGTGAGCAAGAGAGCGAGGGAGAACAAGGGAAGGCTGGACTGGGAAGGATGCACGATAGAGCACAAGAGCAGCGAGGGAACAAACAGCCAAAATGAGGATCAAGAGGAAGGTTGGGGGGGCTACATGACTGCACATGCGGCACTGTGGACAAAAATCATCCACGCATGACTGACTGGAGTCTGTGTTTGTGCCTCTCTGTGTGAGGCTCTGTGTATTTCCCATGAGCATTTCAGTCAGAGAACACACATTTTTCTGCTCACATCTTCCATTCTCGTTTTCGCCACTTTTATAGTTAATGAGATGACTTGGTTCAAGACCAAGGCTGCGTCTTATTTAACATAAACAGCCACACACCTCTTTAAAGTTGGACATACAGATACAGATGGACAAAAAGGCAGACAGAAAGACAAATCATGCAGCACAGGCATGGCTAGCCACACAGTCCCTCTTTGCTGTCTCATCACCCTATCCCCACCTCCCACTCCATTCCAGTCCCCTGTCTTCTCAAACTCATTAGCTCCCTTGTCCCTTTCACTCTCTCTTCACTCCCTCCCACTCTTCTCTTCCTTTAGGCCTTCGGTTTTCCTTACTCTCTCCATCATAAATTCTCCACACCTCCAGCAGGCAAGGAGAGCAGAAGTCATTTTTATGAGCATTTTTACTGCACTGGAGGAGGACCAAAACAGGTATCTGCGAGCTGCCTGAGTGTAGGAGACAGAGAAAACCCCTTAACAATCAATCCGCAGTGAATACTGTTATGGTTCAAACCCAACTTAAATAATTTCGGGAGGCGACAAAGTCGTATAACAAGTCTTATCTGTTGTTTCTGCAGAGCAGTGAAGCTCCTACTGCAAAAGTGCAGTGACACTGTGCTTTACTTGAGCACTGCAGCATACAGAGCAAAAGGACCAGTGTCACCATGTGCTCTTGGGAGGCCCGTCTGCTCCAAGCTTGTCGTTTACATTAAATACATCAGCGTGGACATAAAGCCTGTCAAAGCAGCTGAGGTAAATCAATATGCACACTGTGTTGAGGCACCTTTCTCTCACACAAATACATCAGCGTAAACGGGAAAGTGAATAGTGCCTTATCATTAGCCTCAACCCTAGTGTGGCAATTTGTAGATAAACTGCAGATAGAGTTGTCAAAATAATCAATAATAAAAAAAATTAATAATTCAAAGAAATTAATTTGCGTCAAAATCAATATAAACTGACACATTCTCAGCGCTGCAACAACAGGGATACTCAGCCCCCCTTCCCTGCAGCTGCTCACCTGAACAAAGCAATGAGCTGCTGCTGGAAGCTATAAACTCTGCTAACATGTGGAGTACATCCAGAAAAAAACAAAAAAAACACAGAGCCCCTTAAGCCAGCAGGGCGAACAGAAAGTGTTGTTCGGAGATATGCTACTTTCCCTTTTGGCCAGACCTACAAGGATAAAAAAAAATACTGAAGGATGACACATGCTAGCTGTGCTAACTCCATGAGCTAACACTTTGAAGGTGATGTTCGAGAGCAACTTAAAAGTTTGGTAAAGCTAAAGAATCTGCAACAGTGACATTTTTGCCACGCTGTGAACTAATGCTACAAGCTAACAGCATGGCACTGATCTTTGAGAGCAAATTAAAAGGTCTGTAAAACTCAGACACTAAAGAGGGAAGTAGTAAACCTTCCCGGACAACAAATGCTAATGCTAGCTACATGGACACGGACAGTCCAATGACGATGTTCCTTTGCTCTGAGCTTGAGATGCTCTTCCCCCTGGTGCATAATTCCAAACCATGCAATGCCCTTTTCTAATCACACAACGCTCTACTCTACTGCGGTATGAATTAATGCAGGGAAATGTTAATCAGCTGATGACTCAGTCGACTGCTAAATAGTGAGGCAATGAAACAAACGAGTGCAATCCATTCCAATTCTCCTTGTTTAGTTGTAAAGGCATTGGAGGCCAACGTGGTCAATAATAACACGGGTTATGGTGGAGCAAGACTTAAGCTGATAATTAGAGCAGAAAAACGTAGCGACCCATCCTACCCTGCTGCTGCTGTAGTTGATCTCTAAAGAAAATATAATTGAAAATTACTAGAAAGAAATTTTGCAGGGCTGCTACTGAATACATTTGTTTGGACCGGATCATTGTTTACATTGAAAAAGTGTTTTGCATACACCAGGTCCATGTTGATTTTGAAATACAATTTATATTAGCATAGCGTGATCCTTTATTAGTCTCTCAGTAGTAAAATATATTTGTATTATTATCAAATTGACAGAGAAGAGGAAGCGCAAAGTCGCTATGTTTACATGCACAAAATTTCACGATCGGACTAAAATGTATTCGTATTAAAAAACAAAAATTAATCGGATTGTAATGTTTATATGGTTACACAACCAATTAATCAGATCATAGTGTGTGTATATGCAACCAGTTTTACTTAGAATAGAACCAGACATTATCAATTTTCTAAAAAAAAACCCCACAGAAGAAGAAGAACTTCCGTCTTTGCTTCGGAATAACTTGATCCTGATAAGCGTTTATATGCACGTTGATTGGATTGTCAGTCGGCACAAAACACTCATCTCATTCAGAATACAATTTCATTCTGATCGAGTTTAATCCGATCACAATATTCCGATTGGCTTGTTTACATGAAACATTTTTATTCCGATTGGCCCTTTATTCCAATTACTTTTGTCCATGTAAATGTAGCTAGTGGCACACTAAAGATCAGCAATTATAATAAAATAACAATAATTGCAAAGCAGAAGGTACATACTTACATAAAGGATATTAATGATTGTACTGTGTGTACAAGTGATTATCTTGTCTATGGTTTTGCCAAACAGGGAAGTGACATTAAAATTATATACATTTCCAAATGAGGGGTAAGTTGTTCCAAACTTATAATATAAGATCCAATATTAACAAAAATTTCATATTGTAACTTATATTTATTCTATTAACAAGAAAAAAGCCTGCACCTTAAAAAGTTTTCCCACAATAAGCAATATCAAGTATAAAGTAATTTTCTTAGTATCGATATCGAGTTTAAAATTTTTGTATTGTGACAACCCTATTTACAGATAGGTTTCTTTGCCTTTACTCTGTTATAACTCCGAGTGGTGCCCAAGTTTCTGCTACTGATTTGAGGTGAAGATTGAAAATATGAAGGGAGTGATCCTACTCCACAATTAATATTGGTGCAATTACAGGCAGTGAAACTAACCCCTAGCTGCCTCCTCCATGCTTGAAGTTGGCACAGTATTTTAGGTTAGAAAGTCGAACTTTGGCAACTATACTTCATTGTCAGTGAGGCCATATACAGTAATCTTTGCCTCATCTGACAATAAAAATCGTTCAGAAGACATGTTGGGATTTTACTGATTTATTCAAATACTCTTCGGTATTGGACCAAAAACATGGCCACACCTTCAAAGAATTTTAAAAACTTGCTAAAAGACATTTATCCAAAAAACAGCTGAAGTGCTGTTGTGTATTTGAGCCTTTGTAGATTTGAGGGCAACTGCAATAAAATTAAACCAGTGTACCCGATTCTTGTTTTTAAAAAAAGCTAATTTTTACCCTGTACAGTCCTTCCATTATGAAAAAAGAACAAATGTGTCATTAAAACAAATATTTTCACATCCACAATGACAGCATGTAAAATAAGTCTGACTGGAACTGTATAACACAGCCTAAAAAAGTGGCACCGTTTGACTAGATTTAAGTGACCTTTGTTTTGGCTTGGAAACACCAACTTGTGTTTTTTTCAGTCGTCTACAAAAATGTAAAAATCAATCATGTTTGAATAGAGTCTCCTGGAGGCAGTTGCAATTCGAGGTCTATGTGAAGCAGAAAAGCAGAAAGCTCCCGTGCTGGCTTTAAGATCACAGATCTGTCACACCACAGCCGGCTGTGCTGACGTTGTAAGAGTACTTTCGCTTGCAGCCAGGGCATAAATCATTCATCTCAATCTGTCAGATCACCTCACTGTGTCAATGATCCTCTGTCACCATTTATTTGGAAGCAATGATTCTGTGATCTGTGCGACGACTGGGCCTGAGCCAAACAGCATGAGCAGTTATTTTTCATCCTTGTCCCAGACAAACGTGACGTGGACTAACATGCTATCTCTGTTGTTTTGACTGCTGTCAAACTCATTTATGGATCAGTTTACTTTGCTATTCCCTATCAGCATCAGGGTTTTAATGACCCATTTACAACAGGCATCTCAAATTGCAGTTCTCAGGGGCTGGTTTCCTGGGACTTCTAGATGTGTTCCTGGTCCAACACACCTGAATCAAATAGTTAAACACCCCATCAGCATGAAAATTAGGTTTTACCGAGTCCTTTTAATCACATTCCTATTTGGATTGTATACTGTGTCCAAAATAAAGTAAAAGTAAGGAGTGTGTAATTATCTGATTCAGGCATGTTTAAGCAGGGACAAGCTGAAATGCTACAGGACATTGGCCCTCAAGGGCTAGAGTTTGGGACCCATCATAGTGAAAAAACATGTTCTTTTCAACAAGAGAAACCAAGTTAAACTTCTCCCCTTAGTTTAATTTCTATCTCCCCTCAATGGTTAAACTTAAAACTATAAGGTCTCCTCTGACTGATTATTGTATTTAGTGTAACAGACAGATCAATAGATAGCTCAAGACGCACACAGATTACATATAACACGCAGACATGACAAGACATAATATTTCTACACCCTTTTTCTGTTTTTTTTAAAAAAGAAAGAAAATGAAATCAGCTGACTAAACTGACCAACACGTTTCCTGAGAAGCTTAAAGCATGCAAATAGCCATTAGGGTCTAAAAAGACACGTATCCGAGCCCAAAAAGTCCAATAGCAGTTCCTTTGCAAATTATATAAATTACTGCCTTGTTGCATGAATTCATTCTCCAGACTGCTCCAGAATGCTCACGTTGAGTACTGTGCAATGATTTTAAACCTTCATTTTACAGAACTGAAACTAGAGTGTGCAAATAGGCATTACCAGTAGTGTGTCTGTAACATGTAAGAGACAACAAACTTCCCAGCAGGGGGCGATAGACCTTACAGCTTTTGGAAACAAGCTTTTTTTGAGTCTATTAGTTTTTGGAATATAGATTAGATGAAGCAAGCCTTACATAGAAAGTGTCCTGTTGTTCACTGCTCTTTGTTACAAGCATGCTATATAATAGCTGCATCGAAATGCTCCTGCAAAAGCTAGCAAAAGATCGATTGTCTGCAGGAACCTCTTTTCATCACACCGTTTCAGCAACTTTTAGTTCACTCTGTGTTATGCATTCAACCGAAAGAGGAATAAGCTCCAGTAATTTGCAGCAAACAAGACAAGAGAATATGAAGGGTTTAAAAAATATGTTTGCTAGTGTTTTACAGCATTTCTTTTTGAATTTCTTTTTCTTGTTCTTACACTAACTGCTAGCGTAGGGAAGTTGATTTGTAAAACATTAACATTACCCTCACACAATTGCATCTTTAGAGTATTGATCTGAATTATAACCGCAGGGCTCAGTAATTAGGTTATGCATTATTCATACTTTAAGGTCAAACTTTCTGGGAGTGTTTTTGAATGCAGTTCTGAGACAACACTGACACTATTACGTACGTCCCATAAATTATTGGCATTATAACAACGTGATTCTCAGAACCTGTAATAAAGCTTTTAAACAGATTTGTTTGAGTGAAAAATAATGAGACAAACCCAATGTAACATGTTAACGAGTGGGAAAGGCATATATTTCTTTTGAAAAACCTGAACTATAAGACATCCTTACTGACGGTCATAGAAGTGGCTCCGGCTGAAACTTGTGAATCATTTTTCTACATTCAGCGAAGAAGAAGGAGCGGATTTCTATAAGCTCTGACCATGACACTGAAATTAAAACCATTAATCAAAAAAATGCAACAAGAATCTGTAAAAGGTTGAAGAGAGGCTTCGTTAGAGAGTGAATATTTTAATCAAAATAAGTTGCAACATCTGGCCAGTTAATGGGAGGGGTTTGAACAGTATGAAGTCTTTAGAAAATAAATATTACCTCAAGATTCAAGGTGAACTAGACAAAAACTCAGATGGAAAACAAAATAAAAAAAGATGTAAATTCCTGTCACAGACTTAAATCTAATAACATTTTTATTTACGTTTGATGATTATTACAGCAACTTATACAAAAATAAATAAATAAAATGGGCACAAATTTAGCAAATGCTTTCCTGGGAGTCATAGTTTGTGCCCATGTCCCATTTCAAACTTGGAGCACTGTGAAGACTCTCATATATTGTTGATTTCAGGATATGTGACCAGAAATGTTCTGTCAATTGAACCAAAGAACAATATTCCAATTTATTTAGTCATGTTTCTTTCTGTTTTAAAGGTTGAGAACTCAAGTTTTTATCGAACCCCATCCTTTCCCATGGGGAGTGGTGGCCTAGTTGCAAATACCTGGTTCGATTGCCACAGACTGCCACTATTGGTCCCTGAGCAAGCGCCCTGCTCTCTAACCACTAGGCCACCACTCCCCGTTGTGATACACAATGCAATTCATGGTGGATTGTATGAAGGTAAACTCGCTGGGTTGTGCTGCAGCAAGTATCGCTGAACCCTTACACTTCCACCTCTATATTTCACAGACGTGAGGAGGTTGTAGACCTGAGATGATGTATTTGGTTTACTAAAACATAACTTCTGTATTTGCTACCAAAGTAATTTTTTTTACTCTGACATGCTCTTTGTCGCCAACAGTAGAAGGAGCCTGCTGTAGGTCACATGATGACATTTTAGCAGTTTTTAAATACCACTTTTAGCATCTTGCAGTCTTCTTTCAGAGTTAGTGGCTTGGACTTCCAGACCTGAATCATTTGAAAGTCCTCCACATTGAGACTATTTTCTGCTCAGCGGAATGGCTGATTCCAGTTATTTCTGCTTTTGAGACCTCCAGAAATCTCATACCAGACTCATAAGATGCCATGGTCTTCTTTCTAATGGCAGACAGCTCTCCACCTTCTTACCATGGTGTTATTCTCAGAGGCACAGAAAACTAAAGGTCTGAGGTTTTAATCAAACCAAACCTCATTAAAGTGCTGAGTAATGATGTTTTGATCATGTGTCACTGATCTCATATGTCTTAGACACATTAAGTCGGGAGTGTGGGGGTTTCCTTATTTATTCCTCAGCAGACATCACGCTTTCCGTACGTCATACAAAACATTTTTAAAAGCCTTTTTTTTTTGGTTTTATTTATATTACTTGAATTTCATTTATGTTTTCAAGTATGGTAGAAAATCACACGCGCTGTCTTAAGGTGTCCTACTTTTTTCTTCACAGAGCTGCATATTTAAAGGTCATAGCTACAACTTTTTCATCAAAACAAAGAATTTTTCAAAAATAATACAGCCACAGAACATCTAGAGCGGTACAAAACAAAGGTACAAATTTTACTTAAAATAAACATATAGTATATTAATAATTGTTTTGACGGGTCTAAAGTATTTAAATATTTATCTTCTGGCTACGATGCCAACATGAAAGGATTCTGCACCAATAGGAATAGCAGGTTGAAGTCACATGAGACAGAGCTCAGTTGTTGCCAGATTGTAGTAGCTCCGTCATAGTGCAGAGAAATGGTTTTTCTTGGCGTTACATTTCTCAGACTCAAGCAAGCTAAGAAAGAAGCAAAACGACGGCGAACATTAGTCAAGCTTTTGAGCGTTGGTGCCGACTTAAGGAAGCAAACGGTCTCAGAAGCCATTCGGAAGTTGCTGCTTTCCTTCAGAAAAGGTAAATAAAATTTTTGCTAATGCTAATGCTACCGGACCTGGCAACCAGCTGGGAAACAGCACAGTTGAAGGTTGGGACGAGAGCGGGCAAGTACGAGTGGCCGGGAGGAGTTAAACTTATAGCTATCTCCTTTAATTTTTTTAAGTCTCATGAGATAAACTGTGAGCGATTACCATGTTAGAGTTTTGACAAGCTACAAAGAAAGTTCTGAGTAATCTTTCAATTTCCCAGAATGTCTTAGAGCACAAATCTTTAATTTCAAATAATATCTCAAGTTCAGCAAAAGCCCATTTCTCATGGAAAGCCCCAGAACAGTGATTCTAATTACCCATTAAAGGTGCGATAGCTGTGTCTGCAGAAAAAGGATCATACAAAATATGCAATCATTTTTCAACCACAAACCAAACCTGAAAAACAGCATGCATGTATTCTTTTATGACTGTAAACTAACTCAAGTAAAGATCTTAACACATATATCTCTTATTAAAACAGGAACAGGAGGCACAGCCTGTACCACACATATAGAAACACTGTCAACCATCTTCTGAGTCAGAGGCCCCCTCTCCCATATGCTTCATTAATCTAAACTCAACATTACATAACCACACTAAATGCTCACAGCAGTGGAAGGGTGCAGCTACTCTCCCTAAATCTTGTGCATGCGCCTGCGCCTGCCTGCATCTGTCTCTGTGTGCACGAGTCAGGAGACACGTGTGACAGAAAAAGAAAATCTGGCAACAGGAATGGCTGCAGAGTTGTTCAGCTTGTAATCCATTTGTATCTGCCTGCATTTGTTGGCTTTGTCTGTGCTGCATGTCAGATGGAGACACGCTTTCTCCCTTAAGGATGATTTTGTCAGCGCAGATTTTTTGCGTGTGGGTGTATGTGTGTGCATGAATCCTGTTATTGCTTTGCAAACAGACAGGCAGGGTTGGACCTCAGTTGTCAAGTCTGTGCTCTTCCACGTGAACAATCACAAGGTTTTAATCCTGAACAGAATAAACGGCTGAACTCATTTGACATGTGAACACAGAAACAACACACATTCATATATGTGCAATAGGAAGCCTCATATACACCGTTGTTCATACAATGCAGCAGCACCTTTGGAAGTATAGGATTGAGACCTTCTACTTCTTTGCTCCTCTTTAGGCCACAAAGCATTGCCAAGTCTCTGCTATCCCACAGGACAACCTCAGTGACATTAAAATACATCAGCGAACAGAGCCATTTTGCCTCTTGCTTCAGGGACAATGTGCACACACCATCTGCAGCTGCCTGCAAAGTGGGACTTTCATATAGCATATGGCAGCCTGTCGCTGGGAAACAGTTTATATCAAGAAAGCAAAGAAGTATACCTTGATGAGACAATAACCCTCTGTTTTCTCACTACGAAGAAAGACACGTGCTCGGGGATTCTTGTTACACTGCAAAAACGAAACTAAAAATAAGTAAAATGTTCTTAAAATTTGTGTATTTTTCTTTGATTTGAGCAGGTAAATAAGATGATCTGCCTATAGAATAAGATTTTTGTACTTAAAATAGGAACAATTCATCTGATTTGAAGTGCAGTTTATCTAATTATCTTATTTTAGGGGTCAAAATACTCATTCCATTGGCAGATAATCTTATTTACCTGCTCAAATCTAGGACAAAAACACAAATATTAAGAACATTTTACTTATTGTTAGATCCATCTTTGCAGTGTAATAAGAAGCTTTGGCCTGGGTTACTGACAGAAGTCAGGCTTGCTATGGCACACAAAGGGGGGCGAAGGCTGTCTCAATGCATCAGTGACGCCAGCATAGGTATTAAAACTTCCCTCTGTCCAAAAAGATACAACTAAATGCTGAGCTGTCAAAAACAACACAGTTAGGTTTTGAAGCTTCTACAAGCTAGTACGGGAATTAAAACAGAACCTTGAAACTGACTAACAATTTGAAATAACTCCAAACAAAAAAAAAAAAGTCACAGTAAAGCTGCTGGACCTGAAATCACACTGTTTGGCGAACCTTTTCAAAATGACAAAAAAATTGCTTCACGAAGAGCAAATGTGAAGCATGCAACTACATACTGTATGGCAGTGTTCCTGCAGAGTCTGGGCTTGTCTTTTTGATAGAAAACAAACACTAAAACCAGCAAAGCAGGAGAGGAATGGTTAAAAACTCCCGCCTTGCCAAGTGCCCTTTGTGACATTTAATGACATTTCTTGAAAACTGAGATTCCATCTTAGCAGTTCATGTCATCTAAACCTCATTTCAAACCAATGTTCTATCAGGATAATGCTGAGTTTAAACTTTCCCAACACTAGCTACACACATCCAGGTAATCTACTTTATTCAAATTAAAAACTTAAAGAATGTTTGAGGCTAAAAAAGAGGAAACTTTGCAAATACGTGCTGTAATCTAGAAATGTAGCCAGGGATCGATCTAATCCAGGATCTGTATCGGTTGCCGATACAAACGTAATTTACAGACTGGAAATTTCCGGTCTGCAGAGATTTCAGAACCATGATCCAAGTCTGTACTTTAATGTTGTCTGCTTAAATGACTCCAAGAGTGATTCCCTGCCGGCCGCTCTGCTAGCTGACTGCAAAATGTGAAATGGAATTGCCGTGGCTTATTGAGATGCGGAGTATCGAGGCGCAGTTTTGGTTCTAACCTACTTTTCATCACAACATGTCGGCTGTGCGGAAATGTTTTACATTAGAGACGCCGCACGGCAAGATAGCAAGGTGCAATGTTTGCAAAGAAATTGTAACCAGAGGCTCTGACGTGACCTACAATACAACAAACATAATCAAACATTTATAGAAGGATCACATTAAAGAGCACAAGGATTGTTTTAGCCAGGGGTCAGAAAGACGTAAGTAGCCGGCAGGAATCACTTCTGGAGTCACTCCAAAAACAAGCTAAATTTCCACCAGAGAAAACGAAAGCTAAATGGATTACACTGTTTCACAGATAGCCGCACTTTTCTTTTACTTCAGATATTTGACATGCGAAAACCTAGATCTGTTGCTGCTACCTGAGTAAGAATGTACTTAATCTATGCTGATAAGATTCACATTCACTTTCTTGTATGTGGGATCAGAGCAGTCCAAAAGAAAAAGCCTGTTTTTCTGTCCTTTCCGCATGGAGTCACCCAGAAGTCTTTGCGGTGTACCTAACTAAAGTGGTATTTGTACAACATTCTCCTTCTCCAGTTGTTCCCGTTTGTTCACCAATACGTGTGTGTATGCACAATTACAAATGAACCATAAACAGTCAGTTACATTATACACCTGAAACTCCAAGATTCAATCAAAGGTATCTAGGATTCAAATACGTAACCTGTACCTAAAATTGGCAAATTGTCATTACATTATGATGATGTCAATGTTGTTAAGAAGAACACAAAATTGGATTGAATCTGTACTTACCCTATTGTCATCTTTGTTCTACTCAGACATACGGACAAGTTTTCAGTCAGACTTTTTAAAATAACACATTGTGGCGGTTTACTGTCTTTGACCTTTCACAACCCTATAGGCTTCTAAACGAGACAGCAGTCTTTTAGGTTGGTCCCACTGCTGGGTGACCCGTCTACGCACTCACCCCCATCCCCCTTTGCTATCCCTCTAAAATCCCATCCCTCTCTTAGTTCCCATGGCAACCCCATCCTCCATTTCCATGACACCTGCCTGCTGTCCAAGAGGCACGTGGAGAGTTGACACTGAGAGATGAAGTAAAAGAGAGCAGGAAGGGGGGTCAGAGAGGGGGGGGGAGAAGACTTGATGCCATTTGATGATTTTAAAAAAACCTGTAGGAGAGATCAGTTAAAGCAGGGCAGGATACAGGGACATTTTATTCAAAAGTATTTTGTCTTTCAAGTGAGCCCGTATGCTGTGATACTATGAAATAACAGGAATACACATGGATAAGATGTACAAGTATCCTTCTAAAGCAACAGCAGACTGAACTTACAGAATCCCGAGTTTGTACCCGACGATTATAATTTTTTTAATCTTATGTTTCGGGGCTTTGGGACATGGATTTATTGTGAAAAAACAAAAAAACAAACAAAAAACAACTTTAACAGCTAGTTAACTTGTATGCCATCTGTTTCCAGGACAACTCAAAGCAAGTAAAACATCTAAGATGATGTAAAATCAAATATTTTAAAGATCTGTTGTTTTTAGCCCAGTATCATAAAAAAAGCAAAAATCCTCTGAATCAAACTAGGGCCCAGTGAATAAGCGCATGTTGAAAGGAATGGCTAGGGTAAAGAAAAAAAAAAGAATGTACGTAAGGAAAAGCAAATTAAAAAAAATATAAGGTGTCAAGACAGAGGAGAGAAAACCTTTTGGTGTTCACATCAACATACACTTGGCAGTGATGTTTTAAGCATTTGTGTTCAGTGTACGTTTTTGAGTCAGGGCGTCCACTCACTTTTGGTGTGGGACAGGAAGCAGTAGAGAGGCGGGACGTGGCCTGGGCGCGAGGCGACTCGGAGGGCGTGGTACTGAGGGAGGCTGCATCCCTGGGTAACACCTGGACACCCCGCGAGATGATGGAGTCTGGGATCTGAGATCAGACAAGAAATGTATGCAGACACAACACACACACACCGTGAACCCATAATTAATTAAATTATATTCAAAGAGATAGATGTGTCTGGCCTCCCCCAAATTTATTGGTACTGATGATAAGAAACAAAATTGTTGAAATTTCAAAATAAATCTTAAAGTTAATTTATCTTTTACATAATCTGACTCTGAAAATTCTGTAAATTTAAACTTTTTTTAATAAATTTACTCAGTGAAGAAAAGAAACTGCTGTTTTTGTTAAATCACTTTTTATATATTGTTAAATCACTTATAGGACCCCCTTTGGTGCTACTTCATATGTTTTTGCAACATGTTAATGTAACATCTCCTGGTGTTTCAGAGAATTCATGATGCCAGTCTCTACCAAGGTTCCCAGGGCCTCTGGGGAAAAAATGGGCCCTCAGGAACATAGATCCTCTGAAAGCTGAAACGCTTTCATTCACATTCATTATTTGTTTCATCTCGTTTTTTTTCTTTATGTCTTATACCACGTTTCTCACAGTGCATGGTTGCAAGACACATTCTTCAATAATTATTATTGTAAGTCTAATATTGGAAGAGCTGTGGGTACATATAATTGAGTCCAGATTTATTCTATTTATTATTTTGTCTTTTAGCGTTTTTTTTTATTATTATCTGCTTTTGAATTAATGTTTTTATTGTAAAGCACTTTGATGGTAAGGTTGGCTGTTGTAAAGAGCTATATAATTTAACAAATGAAATTAATATTTTCTCGTAAAAAAAGCATGACTTTTAAAAATCAACACACATTCTCAGATCAGATCAGATAAATTAGCCTCTGTGACAGGTCAAATTTACACCGCAGGACCACTGGTGGTTGTGGATTACTAATTAAAATGTTCACATTAGAGTCAAAAGTACAAATTAAAAAAAAATAATAAGTTGAGGGTGCTAATAAGTCTTTCACTGACGATTGTATAGACATATTTTTTCTCTAATCAATACATGTACAGATATTAGAGCTTGATTTATTTCAAAAACTTTCAGTTTGAGAATATATAATGAAATAAGAGTTTAAGTTATTGTTAGGCTTTTTACATATATTTCCCAAGGTGGGAAATGCTCTAAGTGATACAGATGAGAAAAAAATTAGGGTACCCCATGAACATCTGTTTTTATAAGTTATTTGGAGATTTGGACATATAGTATACATTTTTAAAATGTTGAAAATTTCAGCTAAGATTTTAACCAAACAAGTAAAAATCATTCTGTATATTGGAATTAAAAAAGTTATGTTTTTTATGAGGAATAGATCAGGACACCCCCTTTATTCTCACTTAAAATAGCTGATATTATAAACCGATATAACCCGGCAGGTCCACAGAATTTGAACATAGTAAATCAGCAGAAGAAGTTTTGCCCCGGGTCATGGTTAAGGGTGCTTAAGCAAAATCTGAGAGCACATGTCGCAGAATCGAACTCTGCAACATGACAATGACCCAAAACATTCCAGTTAATCCTCCAACTGACTAAAACCTCAGAAATAGAAACTCCAAGGCAGAGTCAAAGCTAAGATCATCGTCCTTTTGAGATTATGTAGGGTGACTTAAATGTGCTGTCCATTCACGAAACACCTGAAGCATCTCACAGCTGAAAGGGAGGAGAGGGGAACACTTCCCTCAGACAGATTTCAGTGTGGCAGATAAGGAATGAGCTATTAGGGAGTAGGATGCCCCAACGTTTCCTCAGCTGTTCCTCTTTTATGAGTAAAACAAGGTAAATGTTAAGTGGAATTATATCTCATTCTTTTTCATAAATGCATGAAAACACAGATTAGACATAAATATGTGAACATTTCTTGATAGAGAACTGAATATCTTAGAAAGTGTGTAATTTTATCCCATGGCTGTGCAGATAATGCACAAATTTGGACATAGACACATAATCCAGCCAAGGCAAACAAACACATTTCAGCATTTGTCTCACACAGTTTACTGTCGACCTGTGCCGATGAAGATGAAAGCCCAATCTTCTCAACCGTAAGACACATCGATGTGTTGTTAATGATGGGTGAGATTTTGCGTGGTGGAGTCTTACCAAAATGGATCTGTGACTGGACAATGAGGTGGGATGTTACCCTGACAAGAGAGCCATTAAGAAGGGTCCAGGCTGCAGACAGGACAGGACAGGATGACGGGAATGGAAACATGCTCTCTCAGAAGGTAGTTGTGTGCAAAAATTCAAAGACTTCAGTCGTCAGGTATATCTTATGTAAGGTTAAACCAAAGTACTGGGAAATACTAATCCTTTCTGGCATGCAGTTCACTGTCCAACAGGAAGTTATACAACTCAGGATTTGGAAATGACATGACATGATGACATAATGCATTTGATGATACAGATAAAAAAAACCCCGCAGTATTCACACAAATGCATGTAGACGCAGTCTTTTACATGGCTTAACATTAACTGACAATGACTGTTGTTTAGTGACACACCAGGGACCTTTAACACAATGCTGGAATGAATGATGTGTAAAGATGTCAGAAAATGACAGGGGATGCATTTAGGCTGGACGACAACAAAATCAACCAGCCCTCCCCTCTGACTTGTCCCGGTACCTTGGCAGCAATGGATGCGGCGGTGATGTGGGAGGAGGAGCTGTCCTCGGTGGATGCCACCCCACTGTCCTTCTTTTCCTCGTCCTCCTCCTCGCACTGCACACCTTTGTCCTCTGTCTGCCGGCGCGGTGAACTGTTGGGAGGCGGCGAGAGGGGTGGCGGTGGCGAAGGCAAGTCCTCCAGCTCGTCTACCGCCTCTTTTACCTTCACCACCGCGTCCCGAAGGAGGTCGATGGCGTGCGGCAGCGCTGGGAGGATGAACTGAAAGCATTCCTGGACGGGGGTTGAGCACACGTTTTTGTAGCTGGTTTTGAAAACAACGTCAAGTCAACAGCAGAAAGACTGTTAAGGGTTTAGAATGTTTCAGATGTATTTTTATGGATTATATTTTAAATTCAACAACCTTACTGTCAATATTTTAACACCAATCTTTCTTAGAAGAAAACTCACTCTACTGAGTTCTCCTACTGTTCTCCAATTTGCATTGCTTGTTGTTATTTCAGCTTTTAACTTTTTGTTCTCTCTCTTTTTTTCTTCATAGTAGGTACACCTGGTCTGGTGTTCTGTTAGCTGTGACATCATCCAGGGGAGACAGATCACCCGCTATTACCATCTAATGTTGAACAGATTACTGGATCAATGTTCACACTGAGCCTGGTTCTGCTAGAGGTTTTTCCTTCCTGTTAAAGGGGAGTTTTTCTTTCCACTGTCGCTTCATGCTTGCTCAGTATGAGGCATTGCTGCAAAGCCACGGACAATGCAGACGACTCTCCCTGTGACTCTATGCTTCTTCATGAGGAGTAAATGCTGCTTGTCAAGACTTGATGCAATCAACTGGGTTTCCTTAGATAGGAATTTTTTTTGACCAATCTGTATAATCTGACCCGATCTGTATAATCTGATAGAATTTGACTTTGGAAAGTGCCTCGAGATAACATGTTTCATGAATTGGCGCTATATAAATAAAATTGAATTGAACATACACCCTGAGAGTTGATTTTAAACAGAAATAGCATTACCGTCATTCAGCTGTGCCATCAGTGTAATGCCTCTAAATACGTCAAACATATACATCCAAGAGAGAGATGAGGCAATATTTTTCACACTGTGAGGAATTATACTGTAAGAAACGGACTTCTGAGGAGGAGAGAAGGACTGTAGTGTCTGAGAATTTACTGGGAAAATCCTGCTTGCTTTCCTTTGAAAAAACAGCTCATCTTAGCGCCGACTACAGGCCACATTTCTACAAAGCGCTTCCCTTCTCCAGGTCTTTCCATCTCTGTTTACCCCTCTGTGTCAGTGTGCGTGTGGGCTCCTCGGCAGTACTAAACGCTCCATTCTCCTCACTCTCAAGACAACAGCTAATCTGTGAAATTATTTATTGCTCTGTGTATTTTAAGCGTTGAGTGGATACATTATTTATCCACCACACACTTTACACTGGCTGTCAATGGGCTTTCATAGCAAGCCTTCCACTCCCCAATCTGTTGCCATCTACGGTGGACTGAATCTGGCAGGATTAGCCTTGATTTGACCAAATTCTATATATCCACTTTGCGATCAATGCACGAACGGAGCAGCATTTTTCTCCCCTCTGAATGCAAAAGGCAGACAACACCTAGACATGCAAGTGAAACAGATAAAATAGGTGAATCTCAGCAATTGACTGTAATGCCTACAAGTTACCCTTTGCACAACTTTCCCAATTTCTTTCTATTAACACAAAAGGAGCCCAAAAACGTCCTTGAGGACTGTTATTGGCTAATTATGATGTGTTTAAAAGCCTCATCTGAAGTTTTGAAAAAAACGAGAGGAGATCTGGGTGGCGATTTGAGATGCAGCAAGGACAACATTCGGAGCCTGGAGACGCAAGTTTTGTTCCAAATTTGAGCTTTCGCTGAGTCCCAGGAACATTTTTAAGGTACATCAAGAGTGTTTGCTTTTATTTTTATTCACCATTTTGTCCTAGAGGAGAGTAACTGTCAAAAACAATAAAGAGCAGCATCACAGGCTATACTGCCAATGGACAAAAGTGCAAGAGAAAAAGGAGAAATTACAGCGGTGTTCTCAGAGTGGGTCATGGGGGAGGGTAGAAAGATGGGGTCAATGAGATCTAAAGAACGAAAGAGAGACCGTTTTATCAAGAAGTTAAAAGAAACAGCAACCAGAAGATGGGAACGCTGAAAACATAACTGAAAGAAAAAGAAAATGACAAAAAATTGTAGAAAAATAAAGTTTAAAAGGAATGGAGAAACCAATAGATGAAGTTGCATATCAAGCTTCTAGCAAACCAGGTAATAATTCGTAACAGTGAACTGGGTATCAAAATGGGTGAGGTTAAACAAGAAACACTTGGGCAGCTAACAATGTCATGAGCTCAAGAACTGGTGATACTATTATAAAATGTTATATTTAATTTCCAGTTCTTTAATGGATCATGTTGTCCTCTGTGAGAACATGATCAAAATACGTCAGGCTTTTTCTACAATGTGGGTAATTTGCAAAACTATGTTTTTTGAGCTTTTTTATGCACATGATAAAAAACGGATGTGCACATTCGTTAAGATACGTGTGGACATGTCAGTGTTTGTGTCTTCCTCTGATCGTCAAACTACACCCAAAGGCAGCTCTGCTCCTGCATTCACTCCACCAAGCAAGAAGCATCTATCTGCTCTGATGCAGTTGGCGCACATTCATATGAGGCACTATTCATGCATGTAGGGGAAAATTAGACAATAATTATAAGGTATATTTACATGAATTACAACCAGAGCAAATAGCATCACATTCACAGAGAGCAAAGGTGTTTGTGTTGCACATCAATCAACTTTTAAAATCTGCATTACTGCATAAAAAAAAAAAAAGCCCGTTTTTTTTCTTTATCTAGTTGATCACTTCTGCACCTGTTGTGTTTGTGGCTACGAGGGCTCATACAGACTGATGCAGTAAATACTAAATGTCATACTGGTGTGCATTTTTGCATCTGGTTGGATTTAGTGGAACATGCACTATGAAACTGGGGGCAGACGTAAAGCAAATACTGTGAACAGAAAAGCAGCAAAAACGGTGAGGTTTCTGTCATGTGTAGACTTGGCAAACAGACATTTTTCACACTGGAAATCACAATAAAAAGGGCAAATTGTTTTAGCATTTTTTTTCTTGCATCGTCCAGACTTCTTTACTATTAAATATCGGACATGCTGAAAATGTAAATAACTAAGAGGGAATACAGAGTCAAATGAACACAATCCACAATTGTGGAGGAATCCAATTAATTGGATTTTCCTCCTTTATACTTCCAGGCCTGTTTGGTTTTGATGTTATTGACACCTTCTTCCTTGGTATGGCTATTAAGCTGTTCTTGTGAACTCAGATGTGTGTTTTTCCAAACTTTTTAAGATAATGCCTGGGTTACTGCAGCCAATGTACCCTGATTTTACACATTACTAAAAATGACCAACTGCTTGTGGTTGTTTCAGGTGAAACTTTCCATTTTACAGCATGGATACAAGGTGTGGAGTTTCATACGGGACTAAAAGTGGTAAGATTTTCAGTTGCAGCATAGTAAATGTATGGCAGCGTGTTTTCAGGATTTTACTCATGCGTAAAAATCATAGTTTTCATGCTTTGCTGCTTTCATTTTTGTCTTAGTTACATGTAAAATTGAATGAATGAGAAGCTACGATGTTTTTTCTTTTTCAAAAAATTTTTTAATCAAGAAACTATTTTACTGACACTATGTATTCTATCTGTAATATTTTTCTAAACCACTGATCCCCAAACCACTTTTCTCCCAAATGATGACAAAATTATTTTCTAATAAGGTATGTTCCAAAAAAATGTTAGTTGTCCCTCCCTTATCTATTCAGATAATCTGTTTTATGTGCAGTTTTTGACCTCTGGAGCGAAAAATGCACAACGATCAATCTGACATTAAGAGACTTCATCTGCATAGCTCAAGTGGACATCCTTGTTATCCTTATGAGAAGAGATCAGTGTAATGGAAGCCTGCAGTGAGCTGCCAGGCCCTTTAACTTTACCTGAGCTTTGATGGGAGAAACGCTAACATGGCAGCAGATGGGGGAGGAATGGGGTGTAACTGATGGGATGGAAAATAAAATTGATCGGGTAAAGCCAGCATGTAACGAGACGAAGACAGATCTGTTGGTCACGAAGGTAAAGAGGGAGAAGCAAGGAGGGAGAGGAGAGACTCATGTGGAGGCACATGGTTTGGATAACCATGTAGATACAATAGAAGGCAAAGTACTATTATCCTAAGCAAATGACAAATGCACGCAGAACTACACATCAAGTCACCGATAGTTAACTTTAAACATGTACAGTTTATGCATATATACATCATAATGGTCAGTTTAGATAGCATAAAATGGTCCAAAAGTCCAAGCTGAATACAATGATAAAAATGTCCATTCAAACAAGCAAATGCTTCCCAAAAGAACCTTTATTCAATTAAAAAATACTTTAGTTTTGACAAATATGTTTTGTTTTTGGACTTCGGGCTTTAAGATTTAAGATTTTTATTAATCTATTTTAGGTGGTTTTTGAATCCTGTATATTTTTAAGGCAGATAGGATCTGAACTAAAAATTGAATTAAGACCACATTAAGATGTTAAATGAAAGTTTGGCTCGATAGAACAAACCATAGGAATTAGGGGTAGTTTAAAACCTTGGCATGGGCCAGTACATTTGTCCCCCAACAACAAAGGTAAAGGTTTGTGTCCAATTTTTACTATAAATACAGCCAATAACCTTCTAGTATACCTCTTTATAAAACCATTCAGCTCTACTCATAGCCTTAGCGATAACTGGTGCTTAATGACTCCTTGACACTGCATCAAAACTCCCAAATAAAAACTAGAAATTTTCTCGTTGCTGATCACCTCAGAGAACCAAAATTGGGCAAATTCCAGTCACACGCAGGTTAGAAATGAAAAAATCAGATGTTTTTCCAGAATGCACCAATACAAAGATACCAGCTCAGGGTGACACCATAATCTTTGGTTTGGATGAATTGAGAAGACTCAAAGTTAGCTTTTAAGATGATTTTGTTTATTAAATAAGGTAAAAAAACAGAGTTGTAAGCTTGTTAAAAGGAAAAGTGTAATCTCTGAAATGTCGAGAGATTCTGCAGTTCATCCAGGCTGAGAAGGAGAGCAAGGCTTTCAGTAGATAACAGGAAGGCTCTGTTTTATCCCTTTGAGTTTTCAACCTCAGTCTCTAATGAAGCATGCCAGACTTGAAAATATTGGCACCCTTTAGGAAATGTTTAAGGGTCTAAATCTTCTAGTTTAAGAAGTACTCACAGACACAGATAAAGAGATGGCTTTACAAAGATTAAAGATCAGAAATCGCCTATAATTCACTGACATTTGAATCTCCAACTACACTTAACATAAAAATGGAAGGAGATATTTTAAGAACTGTTCTTTTAAGTAACTAATCTGCAAATGTGTGCTTTTCAATCATATCAGGTCTATATGTTCTGTTCCACACCTCATTATTGGTGGGTTATCTTCTGTGAACACAGAAAATGTCATTATTTCCTACCTGGGAGCCTTTCTTACTTCCTGGTAAGTTGATGATGAGCGTCTTGCCGCGGATACCGCAAACAGGTCTGCAAACACAGCCAATGGGAGATGAAATTGTATAAACTCACATTCATCCGTTTAATGTAAAAAAAGGAAGGAAAAAAATACGAGGATGAAACTGTTGTAATTTACGCTTATATCCACGGTCTACCCACCACAGCCACTGAGATCACAAGATATTCTATATCATTGTGATTAAATATGACATTAAATATCAGCCCTAACTGGAAAATTGATAATGTCACAAACAATGTAATTTACAAATGTCCCCAATAGTTAAACAAATACCGATTGGTGTCCCTATTTAGGATTTCTCTTAAATTTTTGAATGTGTGTGTTATTGTGTCTCTCAGACCTGGAAAGCATGCCTAAGGGTGTGACATTGAGGGATCCCATCAGCATTGCCAGAGACATCCCAGGTGCCTCCCGCTCTATCACCTCCTTGGTGGCCTGGAAAACACACACACATACACACCAGAGTGTTATTGTATTCTAACAAATCATGATAGCCTGGTTGCAGTGCTGTTGATCAGAAGACTGAACTTTGTTAAATTAAATCCCTTGAATAATGCTTTTACCGAATCATCCAGCTCAGCAGTGCAGAAGATGTTTTTTTGGTAATATTTCTTGTTCAGATTGATTTATTTGAAACACAAAATACAACTCAGTTGTAAATTATTTGACACAATATATCACTGATCGAATACTGTATCCAAAACGATGAAAATGCACAAAAACAACAACGAGAAATGTGCATTGTGATTACCTCTTGGGATATTGTGCAGAAATGCTAAAAACCAGGTTTTCTGAGCTGTACAGTCAAGGTGGATTAAAAATTAAACATATACATTCACAAAGTTTAAACATTTACTTAAATCCACCCTCAATGGTATCCAAAAACAAAAAAAACATCATGGATATTCCTGTTGTTATTAAAAATAGATGAGATCAAATTTTGTGGAAATTTACTGTAAATGCACGCACCCCTAAATTGCTATACATGAAATGTGTGAAACCCAAAAGTTAAAAGGGGGAATGTTTTCTGCTTACCACAACTGTAGCATTTCTTGTATGCCAAAATTACAAAAGTTGCAAAAAACACAAAACCTATCAAATGATCACATAATCTTTAGCTACGTTAGACTTTAAAATATATATTGAAAATGTACTATACACATCTTTAACATGTAAGGTGTAACAATTAGGGCACTTCCTTTTTTGTGTAAAATGTTTAATATTCCATCTAAAATTGATTTGGCAGCATTGTGGTCCGACCTAGTGGCTAGTTTAGCTGTGCTGAAAAATTTTGAAAAAGAAATAGTGCAGCAGGAACCTTAGACAAATAGCTAAAACTAAAAAAAAATGTCATGGTTTTTACTGTGTATGTCACTGTAGTAACATTCCTGAATGATAGACAGTAAGGAAGATTAGACCTTCTTTGTATACTGTATGACATACTTAAAATGCAGAAATGCTTGGAATAAAATTGAAAGGAGTCCCTAATGTGCATTTCTGGCTTGGAGTCCAGAGTGCAGTGTACAGAGCGACAGAAAAAGGGAGATGAATTAATGGCGAGCAAAGATTGTTGTAGAAAAGAAAATATTAGGAAATTAGAGAAGCCTACAGTGTTATCCTTCATCACAGAGAAATTGCTTTTTTTAATCAGTGATGCAATGTAAATCAAAGCAAGATTGGCTTTTCTTTACCTTCTTTTAATTGGATTAGTTCAGTCTAAAGATTAAAGTAATATTATTTGGTAGCACTATAATGTACAGCGTTTACTATCCCAGAACTTAGACGTTACTGGATGGTTAGTTTCAAAAACTGTGTGGAACTTCCAGGTTGTTTACAGAAACTCTCATGGAAATCACTGGTTACTTTAACTCAACTTACCAACTACTTTCTCTGAACTTAGAGGTTACTTTCTGGAAACCATATACTTTTCCAGATCTTACCATATGCTTTCTCAGAATTTTAGAGGGTCCTTCTCTATAATTTTTCATGGAACTGTCATAGGACTTACTGGTTAACAGATACTTTCCCTAAATTTATCCAGGAACTTTCCTAGAAACAACATAGTTCTTTCCTGGAAATTACAATGTACACCTGCCAGAATCTATAAGGGCACTTTCACTGAACTTAGCAGGTACTTTCCTGGAACAAATCAGGTATTATTCTGGAACTTACTATCCATTTTTCCAAAAGTTTACAAGATACTACAGAATTTACTGGTTAACTACATAGAACTTATATTCTTTCCTAAAACTTACAGGTCTAATTTTGGAACTTCCCAGGAACTTTACAACATTTCCGAGTTAGTTTCTAGGAACTTACTGGCTACTTCCCTATCCATACTGGTTACCAACTGGAAAGCACCTGGTGAATTCCAACAAAGTTCAAGGCATACAACCGGTAAATTTAAAAAAAAGTACCAGCTAAATTCCGGGAAGGTAGATATTAAGTTTTATGAAAGTTATAAGAAAGTAGCAGCTAGATTTCAGAAAAGAGCATAGTGAGTTCCAGGAAAGATTTGTGGAACATACCCTGCAGGTTCTGGAAAGTACAAAGTCAATCCCAGAAAATAAACAGGATAAAAAGTCCTAGAAGCTTTCTTGAACGTAACCTCTGAGTTAAGGGAAAGCTCGGGATATATTATGTAATGCTACCTAATTTGTTAACCTTGAGCAAAATGGATTACTCAACCTATACAAATATACTATTTATTTTAAAAGGGTGCTTTATTTGTGATAAATGCAGGACCAGAAATGTCCCTTGCATGCTGGTGTTCCATGTACAAAGAACACAGATCACATTAGGAGAGAAGTTTATCAAGCATCTAGTTGTTTTGTACATTCGTTTCATTTAGCTCAATTATCAAGAATGGTATTTAAATGGCAAAAACAGAGGAAAAAGGTTTCCAACAAATATCTGAAAAATTACAACACAGATGTGCAGAAGCCTCTTAATAATATTCACTGTTTTACTGAAAAATCAATTTAAGCAAAAATAACGTTGCAGTGCAAGCGACAATTTATATTATGCTACAATTAGTAGACAGCAAAAAGGAGCTGTCAGATGGCCAATGGAGTGCTAATAAAACAATAGTACTGCAAAATTATTTTGGATCCCCTAAAATTAAATGTGATCCTGCTGGATTGTATTCAATGACATCCCTGTTGTCAAGCAAAGCTGTCAAATAACAAACTAAGAGAACAACAAGAAAAAACAAAACAAAAAACAGAAATAAGATGAGCAAGCTTCATTCCACAAAAAAAATCAATATCCAAAACCAGAGGAGTTCCGCATCCTAAGGTTTAATTGCCGGGATTTAATGAGAAGAGGAGATATTTCCCCAATGATTTAAGAGACAAAATCAATAGCGACTGCTAATGTAGATAAATGAACATGAGATGTGGAAGAGATAGTTAAGGCTTGTTTTCCAGCATCCAGACAGCTGAGATATGGATTGTTTAATTTGGTAATGGATTCAATAAATATACACAACATGCAGAATTCCACAGCAAAAACAGAAGATTTGCGCAGATCATGTTTCAGAGTTATTTGGGGGGTTTAAAATTATCTTTGTGAGATATGTAGCTTATACAGCAGTTAAAGATCTGAACGTACATTCACACCGAACGTGAATGTGGCGGCCCGAGCTCCAGATTTACATGACATCTCTATGTACAGGCGCAACACAGGACGATTACAGCGAAGCCAGAGCGACACGACACCTGCGATGGATGCGAAGCGACAGTGGCTGGAGTTTAAAAATCTGAACTTTTGCTTTTTGTTGTTTCATGATAACCAAACAGGAACTGGATGTGACTGTGACGTGGGGTGAAGAACTGATAATGGCGGTCTGCAGTCAGCCTGAGTTGTATGACCCAACCAATTATTACAAGTCCAGAAAAGGACCAAGCCTGCAGAAGAGTGAGTGAGGAGACTGGAGTGGCAGGTAAGTGATAGAGTCATTAGATAATGTTAAATTACTACTGAATTTCTGGCTTGTCGCCCGCTGTGCAATTGCTGTCGCCCGAAAGCGAATTGCCGGCGACATGTCAAACGAGTGACAACACGCAAAAGAGGCGATCTTGTCACCGTTCGTTGTGAACACACTTTGATAAGGGACAGAATTTAGAGTTTCCTTTGTCTTTTTCTATGCAAAATAAAAAAATTGGGAGAGCAATCTCAAATGAGGCAATGCCTGCAGTTCAGGCAGTCAACTCGAGTTGTGCTGTCGCTTCATATGTGCTCTTTCTCTTAACACCAGGAAAGTCCTTTGGTCCACTTATTTGGTCTGGACCGAAAGCGGACTTTCTTTATTTTCATGTGGTGTGATTTGCTTTCACAATGAACTTTTTGCAAGTGAAAAAATTAAAAAAGCCACATGCTTGACGGTATTTAGTCCCATTGGACAGAAAAGACCAGGGCGGGACATAGCAAAAACACTGAAATGGAGGAAAACTATTATTGATATCCTGCATGCAGGCAGGCCCGCATTAATCAGGGGCCTGTTGCTGAGAGATTTGGTTTGTTTTACCTGATCGGCACCGCCGACGGGGCGGGAAACACGCTTTCGGCTCACCTCTACTACGTCGGGACAGCGACAGGACTTGGTAACTCCGGCTTGTTGCGCTAAACTTTTTTACTCCATCATGATACACAGAATTTTTTTTATTGGCTCATGATAGGCTCCTTATCTTCATAGGCTCTGTGGCTTCACCCCCAGTAAGCCTGTGCATTAATGCGGGCTTGCATGCAGCGCCTCTGTTTTGCATAGTTGTGCTGTTATTACTGTTGCTAAATCATTGTGAGCATCAAGAGCAGCTCATTCAATGCAAGATTCGAGACATTTTATTTTTACTTTTGGTACGGTGTCGGAGAATGCGTCAGGCTTGCAGTACGCAAGTCCTAAAGCATGCCGTCAGCAGCATTGCTAAGCAGCAGGTATGATTTCAGAGTTACGGCGCTACGGTGGCTTAGTAAGTCCAAAGAGAAGTATGTTTTCTGTACTTGGGTCGGATTGAGCCAGTTTTGTATTCACACCAGAAGAGAACCAGACCAGAGTCCGTTTGGAAGCAAGACGAGACCACCTCAAAAATTGGGCCTCGGCCAGTTGTTTGGTCAGGACCAGGGTTCGCTTGATTGGTTTTATACTTAAATGGCCTTTATGACTTTTTAATATTATGTAACATTTTCTTTGTTTTGTATACTGCCTGACGGTGTGCCTCTTGGCCAAGTCTCCCTTAAAACAGTGATTCTGTCTCAAGGGACTTCTGGAAAAATAATTAGAAAGTACAACACAAAACAAATTAATTATGAGTGCCTTCACTATTCACAATGATGATATAAGACCACTTTAATAGTAAAATTTTATTTTTAGATATGGTAACACAAAAATATTTTATAGCAAAGTAGCTGAGAGTACCCGAGTAGGTGATCTGCAGTAACATCCTTAATTTTAATTTTTTTGGAGTACATTAGTAATCACAGAATACTGGGAAAATGTATTTAAAAGTGATATGTTTTTTAAAAAGATAAAACTGGGATTGGAACCTTTTTAATTATTAGTATTGGGAAAGTATTAAAAATAATAATGAATACATATAAAATTATGTGTTGTCTTTGAGCTAATTCCTTCTAAAGAAAGGGCATTTGATAAATGAAGCACTTCTATTCCTTTATTTCCCCTCTGATTACAGGACTAATTAGTGGTAATCAGTGTTGTAACACATGCATGTGATCAGCAAAAGCAAGCTGCTAATGAAGCAAACGCAGCAGCAAGAGACATGTGCCTCTCAACACACATTCAAACAAGAAAAAAGCTTGTCTACTGTCTACATTAGAGATAATTATACCTGAAGTTTGGAACAGAACTGTCTCATAAGCAAGAAAGCTCCCTGCAAAAGTATTTATAGTACCCATACTTTCTCATATTTTTAAGATTATAATTCCAAACATTAATGTAGTTTACTGGGATCTCAGACCAACATCAAGCAGTGCATGTTGTGAAGTGAAAAAAGGTTATATGGTTTTCAAAATATGGTCTGATGTGCAGAGCAAATTTCAAGTCCTGCCACAGGTTCTCACGTACAGGTCTGGACTTTTTGGGCCATTCTAACATATAACTATAAATAAAAATTTTAAAAACTTAAAGAAATTCTGTTTGGTACCAGTGTTGTAATGGAAGGTGAACCTCTTCTCCAGCCTCAAAGCTTTTACAGCCTTCAATTGGTTTTCTATTAGGATAGCCCTCTATTTAGTTTCATCCATTTTCCATAAACTGCCCAGTTCTCCTTTCTCTGCTGAAGAAAAGCATCCCCCACAGCATTATACTGCCTCCACCACGTGTCACAACGGGGATAGTGTCTTCATGGAGATGTGCAACGTTAGGTTTCCAGACAAATAATGTGTTGCATGTGGCCAGATCTGTGCTGGCAATCCGATGTATTGTGAAGTTTTGATCTTAGCTTTAAAATGACAGTGTGTAACTAATTTAATTAGCAAAAGTCAACTATTGTGTTTATAAATACATATTCTGGCAAAGCCTAAAGACATCATATCAAAAATGAAAGCGCTTTCATAACTTAGAATTAATAGTTTATAAAGACACAGGTGTCAGTGCACCCACAATTGTCAAAACACAATTGTCAAAATCCTACTAGGTTTTCATGTCATTATTATGGCAGAATCTGCATTGTAATTGTGCACCTATTTTGTTTTTTGTTTCCTAACTGTCACTTCTGCCCATTTCGAAGGCTAAACGTGCACATATTGTGTGATCTGGTTATGAAAATTTGGTGTCAGTAAAGTTTGGCATATAAAGTAGAAGAGGATGGACAAAAGGTTATCTTCATTCGGATATGAACTGATGCATCAGCAAGAAACAGTTATAGACGGCACCATTTCATCAGTGAAAAATTGCGAGCATAAACCAAAACCGCAGAGCTACGACATGATGAAGGGGCAAAAGGCTTCAGACCACAGCAGCAGCAGCAGCAGCATTTAGTAAACTAAAAGGTTGACCTGGTTCATTTGTGTGGGAACACTTTGGATCCTAAGATACATCTGGATTAAAAACACACATTGTGAATGATGTGCTATTCGGCGATATCTGCACCACTCAACAGCACAACAAATCTGTAGAAAATGTAAACATGGAGTGAATCTCACTTAAAATAAATGTATATAATCTTTCAGTCGCTGTGCTAAAATAATAGCAAATTTGTTTGATCAAAGAGACTTCAGCATCATTAGTTGTGAAAAACATTTTAGTTCTTATTGTAATTTGGTTTTTATGATTTGGGTAGTGCCAGTGTTATATGGCATTTATGTTAATTTAGTATTTTGTTATTCAGAGACAGTGTAAGTATATTGCTGATTTTATTTTTTTCATAATTAACATGAAACATTTTTAATACATACTGTCTCAGCTATTTAAAGGAAGGAACAACAAGAACGTATCAGATAAAATTTCAGGTCAAAGGACACATTGTTTTACCAAACTCAATGAATATGAACATTTTTTTATGATATTGATTTCCATTATGACCAAAAATACACACAATTTTAACTCTTTCCGTAATCGAGCAGCACTGTTTCTCCTACATGTTTGGGTCTGACATTCAAATAAATGCAACCAAGCCCACCTCTGGTGTCACGTCTCTCGGCGCAAAGCCAGTGCCCCCGGTGGTGAGAATGAGGTTGAGTTCTTTCTCATCACACCAGTCCACCAGTGTTTCCTGTTGGTAAGCATGCATAAAGATGCACATTGTGTGGGTTTACCAGATTTAACCTTTATTGCAACGAAGTTAAAGCAGCAGACCAATGATTTACCTTGATTTCATCTATCTCATCTGGCACTATCTTGTAGGCTGCAATCATGCCCCCCAACCTGAGAGAGAAGAAAGAACACAATGATTAAAGACAGCTACATGGCACAGCAAGAAAATTATCTTTATCATAAATATTGCACAGCCCCCCCCCCCATGTTAAAACAGGTGGGTTAGGAGGCTGTAGACATTATGAAATACTGCCTTTATGCAGAACTGTAAAGTGAAAAAACCCCCCAATGTGGACTATTTAACTGACAATCCTTCTAGTCTCACAATACTTTGTGTCTTTTACTACTGATTTCTAGGTGAGATATGACCATATAATAACGGTAGATTCTATAAAAAAGTGGTGAGTATCAATATACATAAAAGCATGCCCTTGAAGACTCCTTATGAAAGGATTTTCCCCAGAAAGTCCCAGAGAGGAGGTAGCTCTGAGAAGTGAACAGTGGACCATGGCGCCCTCCTGTGGTCAAACACGGTATTGCAATACCTTAAAAGCAGATTAAAGGTGAAGAATTTGCATGGAAAACCCTTATGTAACGATTTTCTTTTTTTTCTTTTTAAAGAGAGCTGTTTTTTTGTGACTTTAGCGGATCATGTTACCCCTTCGTGGAAATTAAATGCCATGATACCCTCCTGCAGCAAACACACAGAAACAGTGAATTATTGTCTTCTTTTTTACAATCTGTTGGGATACCTTTGGAAGAAGAAGTTGAACCTTTTAGCAGCAAGAAATCGGAGCAATGCAGCAAGCATACACAAAGACGAAGTATTGGACCCTGACAGGCTTTTGACACAGGCTGCGCAAAAGTATGAAATTAACCTTTAATGATATAGGTAATTATTTATGAAACCCTACACGTTTAGGACAAAGGTGGCCATCCAAAAACATAAGTCTTCCCACCTTACGTTCCCTTGATGAGATGAGATTTTTAACCTCCACGAATGGTGCTTTAACGGGAGTGGAGCAGCTTTTGGCAGCTCTGAATGCGTTCATGTGTGTTTATTTGAGTTCATATATGAGTTTATGTGTTTACGTACGTCTGCGTTACACCTCGGGAGAGTAGAGGAACTGTCAGGACAAATCACCTCTTGTGTGCTCCTGGGGTTTTTCATGCCTCTCCGTTTCAGCCCAAATGAAAATACACTGCACAAATAACAGGAGTTCCTTCCCAGCATGTCCTTGGCAGCTCTTCCTGTCTGGAGACTCTGGTTGCTCTGTTGTATATTGCTTGCGAGTGTGTGAGACGTCCTGTGTGACTTTTTCTTTAGTAATTAACAGGGATCACATTTCTGTATTGTAAGTGTGTATTTAGGCTCTTCAGGCAATAAACACTTTCATGGTTATGAGATGAAGAACGCAATATACGTATTTGTGTAATGATAATGTGTATATAAAAAGATGATACAGTACCAATCAGGCATTTAGAAATACATTAGGATAGATTGTAAATGAGAAAGGAAACTAACATTTTCCTAAATTGTATAGGTGGTCAAATTACAGGGGCTTGAAACGTGAAATAGTAATATTGAAAGGAGGTTTTGGCAATTTCACTCCAAATCCATTTGTTTATGTGCTCTTTTTCTGCTCCTGAGTAAAAAACTTATGAGACGCATTGTTAAATAATGACAATGCTGATGATAATTATCACAAAAAGAACACTGGAAGTGATAATGAGATGAACAAAAATTATGTAATCGATTTAAATACAAAAACACAATTGGTATAAATTCTAACAACAATATTAGGGAATACAATATTAGTTGCGTAAATGTAAAAATAACAGCAACAAAATCAAATTACAGGCAATAAAATATGTTCAATAGAGCAGAAACCTGAACTCAAATCATGCAGTATGTCTCTATAATGCTATCAACATATATGCACTCCTGGTGCAAATTCAAAAAAAATAATAAAATAAAATGTAAAATGATAAAATTGTTTGCAATATAATACCTATTTTAGTGGACACAGTAATAAAAGTTCATATATATATATATATATATATATATATATATATATATATATATATATATATATATATATATATATATATATATATATGTGGCTTTGTACGATTCTGCTAATTCCCAACATTTCAGGAGGTACACTCGTGCATGTTTTGGCGTGCATACTGTAAAGGTCACTGCCCCCTGTCGGTGGTCCTCCCAGTCATTTACCCTGGAGAAGTGGTCTTCTTTTATCGATGACTTCTTAAGTAAGAAAAGAGTCTTGAGGCAGAAACTATACTTTAACACAAACAAGCCAGAGAAATGGTACAGCTTCAGTACTGGACTCTCATGTTGATCAGGATGCAGGAAAAGGTAAAATGAGGAAGTGAGAGCCCCGAAATCTCGGTTATATCATCTTAAATATGGATCAGCAAGGACATGCCACTGCAGGAGTGTGTCACTGTTAGACCATGAAATAGCATAGAGATAACTGTCCATTTGTTTATATATGCCACATCTGTGACGTCCTCAGTGTCAGTGAGTAAATCTGTTGTTTCCCAGTAAATGCTTTCTGCAGCTCCAGCGTTTGTAATCTCTTAATCTCTAACAATACCAACTCCAATAAGAAAGTAAGAGTTTGTGAAGGTGCAGGCCGAAGCTTGTAAAATTAGCCTTTTTCAAAGATATAAAGGCTCAGCAACAACATGACCTGATAGGCCAATCAGCAAAGAAGAATCTATAACATTAAAAGCAACATAAAAAGCCAGTTTAAATTTGCAAATGAACTCAGTGACAAATATTTAAAATTTCTGAGACATGTATTCTGTTCTGATGAAATTAACATAAAATATTTTTGTCCATAATGCCCATTGTCACATTTAGAGGAAATAACGGAAAACGTCCAGACTTGCAGGACCATCCCAATGATAAAGTGCAGGATGAACGTATCATGTTGCTTAAATATTTTGCTACAAGAGGAATTTGTTCAGTTAAAATAGATAAAAATATAAGGAAAGAAGATCATGTAGAAGTATTGAAGTAACACCTCAAGACATCAGCCAGGAACTTTCTGGACACTAGAGAAACGTATAGATAAAGGACTTGACTTTATCAAAAGGAAAATGTAACATCATTTAATGCAAACTATATCTTTAGGCTATGACAGAAATCAATTTGTCAAACCCTTGGCTAAAGGTAGTCAGCGCTTAAGCTAGGTTTTTGCCTTAGGTGTGGACAGATACTAATGCAGCTGGAAAAAAGAACCAAAGCAGGAAGGGGGGGGGGGGGGTAGGAGATGCAGACAGGGAGGAAATGGGTCTGGATGGGTGGGAGAGTGGCAGTAGTTTTGGCCTGAAAGCTTGGACATCTTGTCCAGATCTTACGATGAATAAAAGACGAGCACAGAAAGGAGGATAAAGATGGGACGCTTGAATAACAAAGAGAGGCACGAAGTGAAAAGAGTGGAAAAAAGGGACACACTTAACAAGAGGGAGAAGTTGGAAGTACGCGTATGCGTGTGCGTGTGTATGACTGCTGCAAATCTCAGTGGCTGTGGGACACTTCCGAGAAGAGACCCATCTGCCAGGGTGATTTTATTAATAATACAAGCTCTTTGGAGAAAGCACTCAATCTCACTCTCTGTGTTTCTGTCTCACACACACACTTCATTCGGGGGTGGGGTGGGGGTGGGGAGACAAAAGCGTCCTCGGTCATCTCCACACTCCCAGTAGTAACATAGAGTTGAGCCCATTAGAGGTAAGCTGTTGGTTCATCCATATGTAGGAAAGCTCTCAAGGGGGGACCTCTCAACATGTTTGCTGATAGTGGGAAAGCTGGAGGAAAAGGACGAGCTCACTTCTTCAAACCCCCGCAGCGTTGAGAGCTCCGAGTGCCCTGAGTGCCCACCGAGGTGTTCCCCTCACACTTGTTATACAATATGCACACACCCCAGAAAAACAACACACGATATTAAAATGCCTGCAGATCACTCCAGCCTGCAAGGGTTATTTGTGGAATAAATGTCACCATGCTTCAGTGATGCCGCTGCTGAGTTACTGGCTTCCACGTTTCATTTCTTTCTCTGAACCATGGCAGCTACAGCTAAGCACAAACATCCAACACCTGTGGCAGAAATAAACAGCAGTTATAGTGGATTCGTTTTTTGCTCAGCGAAGAGCATAAATGAATCCCCCCCGGGTATATATTTGAAGTAAATTCAGCCAAACACTAGCCAAATATGTCAAATTTGCCACGAACATTTGTCAAACTGTTAGGACAGTCTTAAATGGATAGAGAAGAAGCATAAACATGGACCATCGTCAGACTGGTCAATGCCCTAACTTGTATTTGGCACAATACAAGTTAGAAAAACAGATAATCTTGTCTGTCTCTCTGACATGATATCAGTTGTGATTAACATGAATATCACCATTTGCTAAATGGTTGAATAATAAGACGTAGTTTATTTCTAAAAATGCTCAATTTTACATACACTAAGATTTTGCTGCCTTTAAACAATAAAGTAAAAGCCCAGACGATTCTGTAATGGAAAACTAAAAGATGTCATCCAAGCTGTCAGGAAGAGCATAGAGCAAGTTTTTCTAAGTCTAAGTCTAAGTCATATTGGACCTCAGCGTGTCTCTCTCCCCCTTGGGTACAATTTTGGGTACAACATGAAGGCGACACGTTTATCTAGTCAAACAAATATATGCAAGCATTAAGGCCATTAGAATGTCCAGTCATCATTCTGTGTCCCAGACAGGAATGGGCTTTGGGGTCAAATGTGAAGGTCAACCCCAGAAGCACATCAAAACACCCAATGAAGATGCTGGCAGAGGTGGATGAGAGTGTTTTTATCCACACTAAAAAGTGTCCTAGTTTGGGATGAAAAGCCACTTAGCGAGAAAGATGAAAAGTTGTTAACTGTTGTGCTCAAATTGTTGCTCTTGCTTCCTAGGAGCTGCAGTCTGTGTTTAATATCATCCGGTATTTACTAAAACAGCTCGGACACTCAGTGAATGCAAATAAAACCAAGGCAATTGTTTTCCAGCAAAAAGAAAGTGCCAGCCAATTTACCTTCTATTGTATCCTCAGAAGGTTCTTCTATCCAACTTGTCTCCTACAAAGTATCTGGTATAGTTGATGAAAAGCTAATTGGTAAAGTTCACAATTGATAATCATAACATTGGCAAAATGAATTCTCGCAGTACTTGTGAATTCACAAACACATGAGAATTCATCTTGTACCACACCGGCTTCAACCGTTTGTGTCCGAACCAAAAACGGTTCGGGCCAATCACGTAGCAGTATCATGGCTTAAGGTGGGACATACTGGTGCTATGAAAGCAACAGATGCTGAGCTCACAGCTGATCCAACATAACCATGGCAGCGTAGGAGGACGCACCCGTAGCTGCTGCTATCTATTTGTAAGAATCCACGATTTCTTTTTTGAAAGAAGAACAGCAAGAGCTGCCTTGACTGGCTTACCTGCTTGTGGTTTCTCACAATGCGTGCTGCTTGTGTTTTAATTTGATTGGCTGAAACCAACCTGTGGTGGCACTAGGTGTCACTTCGCATAATCAACTCAGGGAGTTCTGCTGAAATTCCCTCTTTTCCCCAAACGGATTCAAATGGAGCACCCTAGATTGATAATGTGCAGATTGTAGAGTGCTACACATTATCAATCTGGCTGGCCAGGTTAGTTGCCACCAACATCTTTCCTCTTTTGGACTATGGTGACATTTTATATAGGACTTCCTCGCTTATTAAATTCAGTTTACCATAGAGCTCTAGTATTCATAACTGGATGCGGATATCTATCAATGCACTTCATATTCTTAAGTTGGTTGCTCATCACTGTCTGTGCAGTTTTGGTACATTTTTATCTATAATTTCAATCTTTGTTTATTGCCTTTGTATTTGTCCTTTTACATTTCACCTAAGCACACCAGTTACAGTCTACAATCCCAGGATGACATTACACTCTTTGTTCCCTTGGTGTGTACAGAGTTTAGAAAATCAGCCTTCTCTTAACTCTGTACCTTCAACCAGGAATCATCTTCAATAGAAACTGAAACTATTGGGCAATTTCTCTGGGTTAATTTATAACATGTTTTAAAAAACAACAGCGTCAACAATGTGAGAAAGTTCTTACATTTTTTCGTTATTGCTTTTCTTTGTTTGATTATTTCTTGATTAATTTTTATTTTAAACATTGTGATGCTGTATTTTAGTAATTTTTTGTTCTGTATAATTTCTTAAACATGGGTTAACAGAGCTCTCAGTTCTCAGTGAGACTACCTGCATAAATAAAAGTTTAATAATAGTAAAAAATAATTTTTGTCATCTTAACTGACCTAAAAACAGGAAAGGTTTAGTCTGACCAAACTTTTACGCAATTTCTCCAAATATCTGGTTTCAACTGTATGATTTTTTTTTATTGACTGGAAAAACTTAAACATCTCTAACTAACAATTTACAAATCGGGATAAGGAGATAAAAGATATTATCAATGTGATTTACATTTATTTAGGACAGAAAAAATCTTTTGCAGGTGGAGATAAACGGCTGGCCTGTTGTTGAAAAAAAGAAAGAAATGTTGGGCTTCTAAAAAGTATAGTAGTAGTAATATTGATTTTGTTTAAAAACACCCAAGGCTTTTTTGTCTATTAAAAATGTACTTACATTTAACAGTAAGGGGATAAAAAAAATTTCATTGTGAGATTATCCTTCCATCCATTCATTTTCTATACCCGGTTTTTCGTGCAGTGTCTATCTAAAGGCACTGGAAAAGAGCCCAGTCAACCATCCATGTATGCACATACCCGCACCTAAGGGCAATTTAGAGTAACCAGTTATCTTAACAGTCATGTGGGAGGAAGCCGGAGTATCTGGAGAAAACCCACACACGCACAGAGAGAACATGCAAACTCCATGCAGGGCCAGGGTTCGAACCCAGGACCCTCTTGCTGCAAGGAGGACAGTGCAACAATGCTACTGTGCAGCCTGCTGTCTCTGCTCTATTGAAAATTTTATCCAAAAAAACAATTCAATTTAAATAGGAAGAAGTGAAAGACAGACTGGTGAGAAGTTGAAACACTGAAAGTTATGTGTCTGTACAAACTAGTATGAACAAATGTACCAAATATCAATTAAGCTTTGTTTACATTTCACAAAAAGCCATCTGGATGCACTTTAGTTCCTGCTCTGGTTATTTTGAACATCATTTTGCTGCTGTTCAACCACTGGTTGATATATGAGGTTTTTAACTGCAGTCTTCAGCAATAAATACAGCAATAAAATAAATATTAAGAATGGCTATATTTCAAAGGATTGCTGTCTTTCCAATTTTTTTAAAACCTAAAATCAGTCAATGTGGATCTTTTCAAGTTTTTCTTATAAACAGGTTCCTAAATTTATTACTGGAAATCTAATTGGAAAGGCAACAAAATTATATAAGGATGGTGACTTGAAAACATGATCATCTAAGTTTAAAGGGAATGATGCAATGAGCTTTCTCTATCTGTTCTTTGTTTAAATACTGCGGACAATTTTCACAAAAGCAATAAATGTACAACACACAATGCTGGCATTACTGTAACAAACAGCCATACACATTTTTGAAATTTTACAGTATATTTTTTAAATAATATGCCATAGAGCAACAAATGTTTAAGAAAAAGTTGACAGATCTGGTGCAACGATTTTTCACTTTGTCCTCCTTTAAACCCTCTACACTACAGGTATGTCACCGTGTCCTGAAAGCCTTCGGGTCCGTCTCTGTCCCTGATCAGCTGCAAACAGTGAAACTAGGTCTTGTGTCACACGTCTGATTTTTTTTTCCAAGCTATTTTTATTCCTGACAGTTTGCAACATCGGAAAAGCTCTTTGCAACACAAGTCAAAATCATAATACATTTTTATCGCCAAGTTGCTTCATTCAACAAGGAACTAGACTCCGGTTCTACTTTGCTCTCAACGAAGACTTGTTGGGTACAATAAATAACTAACAATATTTAAACAGAATTAGCTTTTTTGTAAGTTGAGTAAGTTTCAACAACTTAGGAGGAAATTCTTAGATTGGTGCAAATAAGTGTGGTATTGATTTGGGTACTCTGGGTGTTAAGCGTTGATTCGATTGACGGCCTGGGGGAAGAAGAAGTCTTTGTGACAGGTGGTTTTAGCAAACAACGTACTGTAGCGCCGACCTGAAGGTAAAAGTCTAAACAGTTTGCCAGTCAGTGAAGGGTGCTGACAAACGGTAGACTCACATACATAAAAAAACAACAAGTCGCACAGAGGAAAATATGTGAACAAAACAGTATCATACCAACACGTCTACAGGAACACCAAGCTGGGCACACATCTATCCCGGCCTCACCTCCGTGTCCTTCAGTTTCAGGGTTATTTGTTCAGCTCCCCTCTGCTGGTGGGTCTCATTGTCGCTTCACATAATTTTTTGTCTCCACCCACCATCTAGGACACCTCTAGATGCTCCCAAAAGTGAAAGCAGGCAGAGTGATTGATTCCACGTGCCAAACTCTGCTTGAGAGATACTGTGATTATAGCTTATGTTAAGTGTCCTGCTGTGGCACCACACTACCTCTCACCTGCTCTTCTGTCTTCCCTTGCTCCTTTTCTTCTCCTGCCTTTCCTTTTGTCAACCCCCAATTGTCTTATATTGCCTCTGGCAGCTGTGACACCTTGAAGGAACAGTGTTCCAGCTGGTCAGGATGGAGTCAGCGACAATAAACAAGAGATTTTATGTAAATCCTCAGCTCAATGTCAGACAGTAAGCTGTTCCATAAAAAATTAACAACTCCAGTAGTTGTTGCAGAACATAGATGGCTGAGGTGCTTTTTAGTACAAGCACAGCCAGAGAGTACAGTCTTTTCTTGCGAGGCCTAAATCATAACTCTGTATCTGCTCTACGGTCTACTTGACCCTGAGGCCTGGGACGTAAGTTTTGTCATCCGTCTTCACCTATTTGGGTGACCTATGACGTATATCAACATTGAGACCCGGTCATTGTGACCACATTGACTGTGTGTACCGGCAGGGACAATGCCGCTCCCATTCAAAGGATGGTTCCAAACGCACAGCAGATAAACAAAACAGCAAGTAGACTCACGAGCAGAAGAGGAAAAACAAGAAGCTGTGGTTGTTTTTAAGAAAAAGTATGGGCCGATCAGCTGTTTCCCCCAATTGTCCTATCTTTCAGGTAGGACAACAATGCAAAAACTGCATTATATCTTGGGGAGAAGCATGAACTACCTTTTAAATCTCATTCCACAGCATCTCACTATTTTTTTTACATATTTGTTAAAACCGTCACCATCTCCTGACAGTAAAATATGAGACAGATAATCTGTGAAGAAAATCAAGCTTCTCTTGCTCCATCCAGTGGTCCTACTGCCATATGCAGAAATATGCCACACCCGGTCATAAACAACCAATCAGACACTCCTCCTGGCTCCGATTGACTGTTAGCAGTGTCTTTTGTATGTGCTGCTCACACCCCTAACTCAGGATTTTCTGGTAGAGATAAGAATCTATGGTTTCATCAATTATCCCAGCCATCTAGGTCCTGATGCAATAAAGCAGTCCCAGATCATAACACTACCAGCGCCATGATTGACTGTGGGTAGGGTGTTCTTTTCCTCAAATGATATACTAGATTTACACCAGATGAGTTGGGAAGCACACCTTCCAAAAAGTTTCACTTTTGTCTTGTCAGTCAACAGAATATTTTCACAAAAGTCTAGGGGATCATAGCAATGCTGCTTGCAAAAGGCGAGATGGGTGTTTGTGTTCTTTCTGGTCTGCATTGGCCTTCAAACTGGGCATGGATGACATTTTCTTTTTTTGCCAAGGGTTTTTCCTGTTGTTAAATCATCAACAATTGGGTTGTACGATATTAGGAAAACAAGCGATATGGGATAATATTGCTAAATGTCATGAAAACAATATTACTTGCAATGAATAAGCAACTAAAAACTGTTAATGTAATTTTCTGTGAGTTTATAGCAAACGAAGATCAAAGATTGGCCTAGACCAGGGGTGTCAAACTCATTTTGGTTTAGGGGCCGCATTCAGCTTAATCTGATCTCAAGAGGGCCACACGAGTAAACTCATTGCAAGATTAAATAGAACTAATAAAAGTGGACTTGTTGTTGATTTTTATATTAAATGAATTTCACTTTTACACAATATATTATGAATAACCTCAGCGTTTTTAAGAAAAGTAGTGCAATTTCAACAATACTTTTACTCAGTTAAACATTTACTTAAGTGCATTATGCATAAGAACCGATCACAGTGATTGTACAATGTTGAAAAATATTTATTCAAATTTTTTGGAACTTAAGAACACTGTCCTGCAGGACAAAATACATCAAACAGATAAAAATTAAGAAATGATTTAAAATCAATTTTCCACATCTGAAGTTCAGTGCTACCATCTGCTGATTAAAACACAGCGCCCCTAGTGGACAATATAGGAACTGCAGATTTTCAATTAAACGAAGTACATGTTTTTTTCAATAATTGTTTTATCATTCTCTTCCTTTTATCTCCTCTTTCTTTCACATTTTCTTTTTTCTTCTTGTTCTTCCTTTCCTCTCCTACTTTCCCATTGTAGTGTCCATATCATTTGAGATATTCCCCGCATGAATCATAATGAAACTATTCACATTCATAAATCAAGCGGAGCACTATGGCAAAAGCCGTACTGCTCCACTTGTGAAAGTCAAATCTGATGAGCTCTTTTTGGCATTAAGACAACAATTCTTATTGTCATATTGCCAGACAGGACACTGGAAAAAAAAAAGAAAAAAAAAAAAAAGAAAAAAAAAATCATTGTCTTATAATGATAATGCATTTAGCCACTGGGTCGGACTAAATTGTTCGGCGGGCCGCAACCGGCCCGCGGGCCGTATGTTTGACACCCCTGGCCTAGACTATCCAGCTCCTGGAAAAATAATAAAATTCTATATTTTCACGTTGACAAGGTTTGATTTAAAAAGTTGCTTTTGACCAAGTTCTTCTGATTTGGCATTGAAATTATTATTTGTATTTTCTTAATAACTTGGCCACCTAACCATCTCTTTATCTTTTAAAACTTTTAAACAAGTGACAGCAAATACAGTGCAAGAAAAAAAGTAACACTTTTTAATTATTAAATATCACATCAGTTAAACTTGTGGGATGTTGATCTGTTCAGTTCATTAGTAGTAAATGGGGTTGGTAATCAGCGTCAGCTATTCTGGTGTTGATGAAATTAACAACACAAAGTCTGTGGAGACCACAGACATTATTTACCTCCTCATTTTTTGACTGTTTTTCAGTAGTTTTGCAGTTGACCAGGGTCAGTGTTGTTACTGGTAGCATGAGGCGATATCTGGACCCTGCACAGGTTGCATGGCAGTCCAACTCCACTAGGACGGCACATCAATACTTGCCATTGCCAGAGGACTTGCTGTGTTCTCAGCACCGCTTTAAGTGCATGGAGAAGATTCAAGGAGACAGGCAGCTACTCTAGGAGAGCTGGACTGTGGCGTCAGAGGTCCTTGACTCATCAGCAGTACCAGTATCTGGTAATTTATGCAAGGAGGAACAGAATGAGTAGTGCCAGAGCCCCAGAAAATTACCCCCTGCCCTACAAAATGATGTGAACGTCTCTGACTGAACTGTTAGAAGGAGGCTTCATGCCGGTGAATCCAAGGGCCGACGTCATCCAGTAGGCCCTAAGCTCACTGCCAAGTAACGTGGAACTGTTCTTTGCCAGAAAACACCATAATTGGCAAGTTTGGCACTGGCACCCTGTTCAGATGACAGCAGGTTTATCATTGCTGCTCAGAGTAAAACAAAGACTATCATACAGAGACGCACGAAGAGACTGGCTAGTGAGGGGAATCAAATGACTTTCAGCCATTTCCGGTCCTGAGCAGTGAGCGGTCAGGCGGAAACTTCAGACATAAAACCTAAGCGCAGCCTAAACTACAACACACTTTGGTGTAGAAGTTGTATGTGATGGAAAAAGAGTTCGCTATTTTCAGTATCAGGGAAATTATTCAAAATGTCAGAGGAAAAACAATAACTGTAAAAAAGGATTCAGAGTTTTTGTCTTGTACTCTAGTATTATGGGTATGAAAAACAAAGATGCCGATGAAAAAGAACATCAATTTGTACCCATCTTCAGGCCTTTTCACTGGTAAAGGGAGCCACAGATACTGGGAGAGGGGAATGTTTTTCGCATAAAAAAAATATTATTTTGAACCCTCACCATCTGCTTGTCATAAAGACTTGGATTTGGAAATCTTGGCAAACTTTTGGAAATGTCTAAGTTAAGAAAATAGTCTCCAGTCTCCAAGGAATACACACAGAGTCTGATGTTTAAAGTTACTAATAGTAACCACACTAGCCTTTGCTAGCAATACAAATACTTCTTGACAGCTCATAACAGATGGGCTAGAATAAATATTGTAGTACTTGTATTAATGTGTTTTCATAAGACAACACGAGTTGGAATATGCTACTGTGAGTTTACCTTGTTGACGGGCAGGTGGTGGTTGTTTGCGCCGCAGAAGTGTTTTTTGGTTTGTTGTTGACGCTTGTTGGCTCCGGTGTGGACGTGCAAAGTTCCTTTGCATTGGCGTTAGAGCTTTTAAACCAGAAAACTGTTCCGTTTTCTTCTTCCTCATTAAAGAATAATAATGTTACAACCCCTACTTGGAGTGATTTTTCACATAGACAGGCAATTTCCATCCTAGGCCCACGCAAACAATATTTTGACAGTTGTTAATTCAAGTTCGCTAAGGGTTATCTGAAGGGGCTAAAATCAGTGTCTTAGGGTCAGAGCTTTACAAAACAGTGATCAGGAATTTATCACAAAGCTCTGTTTAGCGCAACTTTCCAGCGGAAACAAGACACAACAGCATAAACTCATACATTTTTGCCACTACTGTGCACTTCCAGGTGACAAACTTGCTCATGTATACCCACTCAACAAAAACACACTTGTTAGTATACAAATTCTCACCGACACAAATAATTCAAATGGTTGAAGGTTATACAAACACAGATTACTATTACAGCCGTGTGACCTGCCTATATTGATGCTGGATTGAGTCTGGATCAATTAAGTCAATCACACAATTAGGATAGAGTGTTGATACATCCTTTTTGTAGAGCAATGCATCAAGCATTTGGAATGAATGGCAAAGACCCTTTTCACATTGCTCTGTGTGCTCCAAAGCCTTCATTATGTGTCATTGAAACTTTTGGAGCTTTTGGTGAGAAATTGATAAACCGGATATTTTCTGAGAGAGAACAGAATATGTGGTTCCATCAGTCATAGCAAGTCATACAGGTCCTGAAGCAACACAGTACCATCATACTACCTGCACCATGTTTGACTGTAATGATATGCAGAAAATTTACTGCTTTCTCATCAGTGCCCAGAACATTTTCCCCAAAGTTTTAAGGATCTTTGAAACATTTGTTTGGCAAATGTGAGACTGGTTTCTGTGTTCTTAAAAATATATTTTTCCCCCTTTGAAATCATGGATAATTTTGGTAGATTCCCAGAAAGATTTGTAGTTCCTTGTTTTCTCCAATTGTGGATTATCGCTCTGACTAACGTAATGACGTTGTAACTTATTTCCGTTCTGGTAGATGTCAATAACTCTGTTTGCGATTCTTTCTGAAATTTCTATCATTTGAGGTTTGCTTTGTCACTTTTTGAGATCCTTTAGCCTACTTCATGTTCTCTGATGTTGTTTTCTTTCAGGTGTGTTCTGGAAGTAATCAGGACCTGGTGGTTAGTGAAATTGATCTCAGCTTTCCAAAAAAAAGTGGAGTTATTCACAGTGAATTAATGATTTGATAATAATGCTAATAGATTTTCCACATACAGTAATGCCAGGTTGGTTTAGATGGCTTTTTCCCATTTATTGACGAATACCTAATAAAAAAAACACGTTTTTTTCTCAATGAAAGTGCCTTGGAATAGATCTTCATATGTAGAATCTCTTTGGTGTTTATTTTAGAATCCACCTTTGGGATGAACTAAGATCTTGGGCTAGTCCTTATCAACATCAGTGCCTAACTCATTTACTCTCTTCCCTGAAAATATTGTTTACACTTTTTGTTTTTTTGAGATCATGTAAATTTAACTATGAAGACCAAACTTAAAATAAATAAATATAAATATACATTCAGTATATATGTCATATTGCTTTCTTGAATGCAAGGTATTTCTCTTCTGCTGAAGAAATATTTTTAGTCCTTTAGTTCCACTCTTTCTCTGAAAAGAACACACAAAGATGTATACGTGCATCTCTGTGTGGAGTGAACCGCAGGTTTAAAAGAGCTTTGAGTTGGATTAAACGATTATGCGCATGAAGGTTCTTTTGTCTTTTCAGCTTGGGGTTGAATTGTCAAAAAGAGAGGCCGATACTCACAAGGAAGGGTCGTGGACGAGATCTTTGAGGTTGATGCCGCTGCGGTCCTCCGCTAGGTTTCGAAAACAGCTGTCACTCACTGGAAGGACAGGGACAGGAAAAGGGGCAGAAATTTAGTTGGCATACAAATTCAGTGCAAAACCAGAGCAGCTTCACACTTTAACAAATGTTGCACTATCTCATGAGGAATAATTCATTCTCATGCCAAGCAACTCTTGCAGAAAAAGCCTATGCAGTTTGTCAAAAGTGTGAATACCAGAACATTTTAATTCAATTGACATATGGGCACACAATATTCTTGGCAGATATTCACCCATTGGAAATAGATTCTGATCCTTTGAAATCTTTGAAATGTTACTGAAAGATATTTTCAGATGATGATGTTTATCTTCTGTTGTAACCTCACTGCTCACAATAATTTCTTATTAAAATGCCTTCTAAACTCATCGTAAATGACAAAAAAATTATGATTATTGAGCATAAAAACCCTGCGACAGACTAGCGACCTGTCCAGGGTGTACCCCGCCTCTCGCCCAGTGAACGCTGGAGATAGGCACCAGCAACCCCCGCGACCCCATGAGGGATAAAGCGGTTCGGAAAATGGATGGATGGATGGATGGAGCATAAAAACCAACAATAACAACCATTTCTTCTGGCATAGCTACATATAATAAACCAAACTTAAAGAGGCATCCACCTTAAGGTACCACTGTTGCATCAACACCATAGCTGCAATCAAACTTCACGTTCTAATACTTAATTCCTGTTTTTCTTTTTGCTGAGATCTAAGTTTTATCTTTTTCTGTGATTATTCAAATTAAGGTAGCACAATATATTGAAAATCTATCATTGTTGCAGTATTACTCTACACAGTGTGCATAAGTTGACGAGCTACCTGGACTGCATTAAGTGTTTGAGAGTAATTTTAGGTACCTTGCATTCAAGCTGTCCATGACCATAATAAAGTCGGTGACACTTGTTGTTTAAAAGTACATAGAAAGTTGTATAAAGTAAAGAGGTTAAGAGGTCAAGTGATGAAGAAACAACTTAGAAGTTGTTACAATATCAAAACAGCAAATGTCAGCCAGAAGTAACTTATTAATAAAACCTTTTTGAGTTTGAAAGATTTTTTTTCACATGTTGCTGGATAGACTAATTCACTTGTTTCCAAAGTGGGGGGTGCGCCCTCTTGGAGGAGGGGGGCATGGTAGAAATGGACTAGAAATATGACCAAATTTGAGAGGTTATTAAAAAAATTAGATATTCATGGCAACGTTGAATTCAATTACACAGTAAAATAGACAGTTAAACTTAAAGTAATTACTTTTTAAAAGGGGTAGTTTTGTGTTTGAAAGAAGATTGCAGTTTATTTTATTGTTATATGTTTTACTGCAGTTGGTTTTCCTTGGTTCCACTATTAAAAAGATTGTTTGGAGGGGGGCGCAAGCACTTTCTTTTAAATCACAGGGGGGCTCACCAAGAAAAGTTTGGGAAACACCGGGCTAATACTTATCTGTGGTTTATGTATAAACCCAAAAGAAGAAATATATTAAGACTTAAAACTACTTATTTATTGTAAGTCACAACTTTTCCAATGTCCCTGATGTTATCACATGTTCCATGTTTTCTTAATGCATCCCTAGTTCACATTATAGTTTAAATGTGACTGCTCTCAAACGTCAACGTGAACAGTACCAGGACCTCAAAGTGATCCTTATGTGCAGAAGATGATGTGAAATTCCATGCAACATGTCGGACCTCAATAACGTAAAGGTTGTATGAAGTATATCATGAATGTGTTCAAAATCAGGCTGCTTTGTAAAAATGTCAGATACGTATCTGATTTAGGACCACACGTGAAAGTGGCCCGGGTTTGGTTTGAATAAAAAAGTATATAATTGTGCGTCTAAATATGCCCCAGAAATGGGCAAAAAACACTTTGTCATGAAGACGTAATGTAGCCGGCGAAACCTTTGCCACATCAGTCTGTTACAAACACATTTTGTTTTTGTTTCTTTGGTTGGAACTATGAAAGAAAAAGAATAAAATAGATAGCGCTTTGACAGACTTAAGATGTTTTTTTCACCCAAAAGAAGAGCTTTAGTCAAAAGCATTTCATTTAATATTTAGCACATCACAGGAAAAGGAGAAAAAACATTTAAATAATGAGATTATGTGATTGGTGGAGATAATAAATAGATGCCTTCAAACAGCAGACATATGTTGTGTAGGGGTGGTTCTTGAAAATTAGTAAGAAAATCAGACAAACCCATAAGAGCAAAGGAATTGAAAGCCCTTTAAATTTCTGTTTTAAAACTTACTCTTTTTGCAAAATTATTTGTGATGATTGGATGCATGGATGGTTCATTGGTTACTTTGTATTGCTTTGTGCTGGGATGACTTACTCGTAGGTCCTTTTCAAACAGGTTCACAAATTATCTGTTCCTTTTGCAAAGATGCAGGTCCAAAGACTGTGTCAAAAATAAGTCATTCCTCAGACAAGGTCAAGGGAAAAACTCAGAAAGACCTTCAGAAACCCGCTGCTCAAGACCATACAGCCATCTATCCACCCATAAAGGCAGCAAACCCCAGATTTGTCCCCTTCCAGCTCTCTCTAGGGGAATGCTGAGACATCCCAGGACAGCCAGGAGATGTAATCTTTTCAGCAAATCCTGGGTCTGCCCCGAGGCCTGCTCCCTGAGGGACTTTTCCATAACACGTCCCTATGGAAAGAAAGCACACATCTGTGCTTGTGCTCAAGACCACTTTTATAAAGTGCCGGTAGTTTGACTCATTGAAGGTAAAATGAAAAGACATGAGTGACTCAAGCTTTCTGCACCACATTCGTCCATTAATCAGAAAACTGGTGTCAATGCAAAAAAATATATAAATAAAAAAATCCAGTACTGATCAAGTTCTTCTATGCAAATGTCGGTGTGTTGTTTGTACTGCACCAAGTGAATACTTCATCTCAAAGTTCCTGTGCGTGTACTGTTATGAAACAATAGGTATAAATGAGAATGACGGTTTTTATCCTCAACGCACACATTAGCCAATACAAACCTGGAATAAGGAATAAGGGGGGTAAGGAGGTCTACTAACTCTATTGTTATAAATTAATTAACTGCTGTATGAAAAATTGGGAAAATAGATTAACAACTAAAGGAAACAGCCCATGCAATGATACCATAAGTGCCTCAGTTGATTGCACTGACTAAACACATTTCCCGAGAAGCCTTAGCGTGCAAATAGTCTTGAAGGTGTGATAAGATTCGTATCCGAGTCCAAACTTCTGATTTCAGTCCCTTTGCGAACGAAACGACTTAACTGCTTTGTTGTATGAATTAATCACTAAATGCTCCTTCGATGATACATTCATGCCCACAGTGAATTCTGTGCAGTAATCTTAAACTTTAATTTACAGAACTCTGCAATCTGCATGGATGGATGTCCAGCCAGACATTCCCTGAGACATTAGTGTGCAAATAGGCATTACCAGTAGTGTGATTCTAACATGTAACAGACCACAAACCTCTCAGCAGGGGGTGATAGCCCTTACAGCTTTTGGAAAGAAGCTGTTTTTGGTTTTGTTAGTTTTTAATTTAATGTTCCTGAAGCGTTTACCTGATGGAAGCAGGTCAAACAGTGCTTTGCCGAGGTGGATGGGATCAGGAGCAACGCGTCTGGCCCTTTTCTGGACTTGTGCAGTATAAACCGTGTCCAGATCTTGTAGACGGCATCCCAGGATCCCCTGCCCTGTCCTCATCACACGTGCTAAATCCTTCCTCTCCTGCACTGTGCAGCTCCTATATCACACTGTTATGCTTAGACATAAATGCTTTCTATTGTAGCTCTGTAAACGTTTTTCACAGCTTAGTATAAAGTCCAGTCCGTTTCAGTTTCCTGAGGAAGAAGAGCCGTTGTTGGTTCTTCTTCACCAGGTTGGAGGTGTTCACAGTCCAGGAGAGGTCAGAGGAGATGTGACTGACCCGATTCAATTCAAAACATTAAGTCGCGTAAAAGATGTTATCTATGTGAACTCATTTCAGTAACTGTGATCTGTGATGCTCGGGTAATGTTTTATTTACCAATTATTTTTGAATGTTCAAAACCAGCATAAAATCTGATTTTCACAACATGTGCAAATCAAAGAAAATCCCAAACAGGACCAAAAAGATTTATGTAAAGACACTTTAAAGAGGTATTATGTATCAATTCAGCTTAAGCCAGTCTAGAGTCTGCCATTGTTTTAGAAGGTTATGGTATTAAAACCTTTTATTTTCCTGCACACAAACATATGCAAAACAAATATTTCTCCCAATAATGGTAGTCGACCTGTTTTATTTTATTTCATTTTTTTACCTTTGCTGTTTGATTATTTTCTCATGATTAACATTTTTTTTTTTTTGCTTTCAATGTTTTTATGCAAGGAGTATAAAAACCCCTTGCATAAAAACAACGAAGTTGCAGATACAACATACCATATGCATGGAGATGCTCGTGAAAAGGAAGAGCTGGGTCTTTTGATAAAACACAGAGAAAATAATGGTCAGCTGGCTAAAATAAGACTTCTATATGTTTTAACTTTCTTCTAAAGATGGTTGGATGTGTCTGTTTGGATATGAAAAACAGACATCTATGGCATGGAAAATTAAGGAGGGCCACAAATAACTCTTTTGCAGGTTAATGCTTGAAACCAAACCTGACAAGCGATAAATGGTATGTCTAAATCAGATGACTGTATTCCGGCTACCTGAGCTGATAGCCCAACTCATTTTCCAGCGAATATCAGCCTTTCAAACAGTGTTACTCTACAAAGAGCATGAAAGCAAAATGGTAAAATATTCTGCACAATAAATCCTAAATTTGCTGATTTTTTTTTTCTCAAGCCTATATTTCAATATGACAAATGAATGCTATAACATTAGTATAACATTGATATTCAATATATTATTCTGGATCATGTTATAATTTTTGGGACCAGTTTTGCAGAGATATCGTTAACCTTAGTATTTTTACTTATACTCTGAGGTCTATATAGTGGGCCACATAGCAATGGAGCAAGTGGAGGATCTGCTCCCGTTTTTAAAAGTGGAGGAGTTCATGTTTTTGCTTAATTTTTTTTAAAAAAAAGCAAATCTTATCCCATCCTGCAATTGAAAAATAGAATCCTATATTTCTGTCCCACCGCCTTTCCCCTCTCACTCAATTAAGTCTACCTATGTGCCCTTAAACCTGAAGTTGTACCCCCCCTCCCCCCATACACACATGCTTTGCTCTTGCATTTTGCAACATAATCAGGTGCCCAAGTCAGCACATGCTTAGTATCAGTCACTGTCAAGAGATGTGTCTAGATCAATATCTCCCACTTGAAAATTGAAATTTTGGCCTTTTCACAGCCACTAAACCCTTTTATTAGTAATTTACAAGAACATTTTGTAGAATTCAGGATTACAAATGCATAAAGCATGTGGTGTCACTTTGAATAAAGAAACATACACTTTAGAGCCATCATAGATTTGAAATGCAAGATGTGCTACCTTTTAATTACAAACCACAATTTACCAACAGCAGTCAGATAAATAGCTTTGCTTCCTTACACAAGTACCATAATGTCCCAAAATCATAAATGACAGTTTTCCTTTCGTGCTGCTATACGTGAATTTCCTCACCACGGGAAATACACAACCCACCAATTCTGTCATTACCGTGCACCTTTATTGTCTCCAAGCATTCCTTACAAAGCCACAGCTGCCCCTTGACTACAGAGCAGGTGTGAGTCATCATGGTGATCACAGTCATACAGAGTGACAAATCAGGTGAGATACTGAGGAAAACAAAGGCATGAAGAAGACAGAAAGGTGGTTTAAAAATGATGAAGAGAAGGACGATACACCCTGTTATCTGAAGGGGGTCACATGTAAATGGACATGCTCGTCTCCTAAAATAGATCTAAACCAGGCAGTTTAGAGGGTAATGGTGTTGGTGTAGTGGATTTAAGACAAAAAAAAAACCCTGATGTGCTAGAAATAGTCAAGACTGAAAATGTCATGATGCTGCTCAAATGAAGTGCTATGATCCATGAAAGAGAGGAAAGGGGTGAACGGGGTGGGTGTGGGCATAGCAAGAAGGGTGTACGAGATGGGAGTAACATGGCCAATACGGCCATGCAATCAGACAGCAAAGGATGGGAAGGACGGGGATGAGAGATGTAAGGTGAGATGTGAGAGAATATAAAGACGGGTGGAGAGAAAATTCTTTAAAACAGGAGGGTGATAAAAACAAGGCACTGCTGATGGGGCAGCTTTGTGCAGAGAGAGGCAAACACTGGGAGCTGGATGAAGCTCTGGGCTCTGGCAAATAAATCGGAAAGTGCTGACATTTGCACACCAAGTCAACTCAGAAAGAGAGGATGAAACAAGGGATACAGAAAGACTGCTGGAAAGGGGCGGGGGCAAGCGAGACAAAGAAAGGCTAAGGGAGTAAACGGGGATGAGAACATGGAATGCACCTTTCACTCTGGACGGCCACTGCTGCATAGATCCATGTGTGTGCGAATGTTTATATGTGAGGAGGAAACTTCTTTCAAGACTGCAGTATTCCTTACAAACACGCACACTCAGAGCCTTCCTCAGTCTTTCTCTCGCAGCTACCCCTTGATCTAAAAATAGCCTCTCCTCTCTCCTACAAGAGGCAGCAACCATTCTGAGCCAATCAACACGGTCTGTCAAAGGCATCGGTATCCACCACCCCTCTGTGTGTGTGTGTGTGTGTGCACATTACTCGTCGCCCACACGTGTGCAACAAGAGGGAACTCCTAACTGAAGGTAATAAAACTGCCCTCCCCTGCTGCAAAGCAAGCCCTTCCAGAAAACAATAGCTGAGAAATAAAATAGAAATCGAGAGAAGGAAAAGAGCGAGACCGAAAAGGAGGGGGAAAAAAAAGGAGAGAGTGGATGAGAGGGACAGGGAGATCTGGCTGCAGTGGAACCAGGCTTCAAAGGAATATTAATGTGATCCTGTGCAAGAGCTGAAGACAGAGGAAGAGACGAAGGCGGGAGAATGGAGGAAGGAAAAGCAGAGCAAAAGAATTTACGACACTGCACCCCTCCCACACCGCTCGCTCTGGCTGTGCACCTTTCTCCAGGTGAACTTGCAGCTTGCATAAATGTTCATTGCATCCACTTGAAGACTGTAAAAACCCGAATTGAATCAATAAAACGTAATCACACTCAGACCCGGTTCCAATCGTAGAACCCCGATAAAATAAATGATGTATCCTCTGTAAATTCAGTGGTTTTTTACTATATACGTGACACGGTCTCAAACGGGTTCTAAAATGATTTAAATTTAACCTCATGTGTACCAGACTGCATAACAGATTCTATTCTTGGATTATTTAATAAAGAAATATTGAAAGCTACGTGTAAGAGACTGAAAACACCCCAGGATTTAGTAGCTTGTGGAACTTCCTTTAGCTGCAGCAACTTAAAGTCATGCAGTAACACATGCTTCATCAGTCATATAGACATAACTATGGCTACATTTCCTTCACATGATGACTGTAGCTAATTGTGTGTTTTTTTTTTTCATTTTGGCTAAGTGTTCTTGAGATTCCACCAGACCATTGCAGTCAGATTGAGGTTTGTATTTTGTCTGGGCCATTGCAGCATTCTGTTGTACATTAGGTGTCATGTTTGGAATCATTGTCCTGTTAATGACCTAATGTGGGCACAGCTTTTGTCGACACGTTCACATTTTACCCTAGAAAACCTCATGGCTCATTCACTGACCAAGGTCCAGTGGCTGCAAAGCAAGCCAAAACCATCACTTTCCCCTCTTCGTAGTGTGCTATAAAGGGCGGTGTAAATTGTTTCAAAACATCCCTAATTTGGTCTCATCTCTCCAAACATTCCAGACTCAAAACACCTCCAAGCATCTCTCCAGACATTGTTCCACAAGTTTGTTGGCTCATTTCGATGCAACTTTGGAAACCTCTCTTGTGCTTCAATATTTTTTGGAAAATAAGTTTTCTCTTGGCAATCCTTCCAAACAAGGCAAGTTTTTTTTTTTAATAAATTTCAAGCTTTAAGATGCTAAGGCCTTTCCAGTTTTCACAGTAAAAAACAATACAATCAAAGGAGGGATACTTTCTTTTTTTGTCATAAGTGCTAAAACTTAATAATTCTCAAATACAAAACATCTACTAGAAGATAGAAAATGGAAACAATTCTGAAATTTGGAAAGTCTGGATACTGTTCAGGTACTAGTCAATGTAATTTCAAGCTGGGTGTTATTCTCTTATTTTCATTAAAAGTTTAGCAGTATATACAAACAAATCATGTATGTATATGATTTGTATGTAGGGAAAATTTCCGGTGCTTGTATTAATCTGTGACAGATATTTTATTGGCTAGTTGAAAATAACATTTCTATGTTTCATAGTCAGCATATAAAATTATGTTTTAAAGTCGGTGAAGTTGAACCAACACATTTTCATGTCAGCAACCAATTTGTAAGACAACAAATTCTAGTATATTATGCGTTTGTGTGGGATAATTCAATTGAAAGAAAGACAAGTCACGGAAAAACGTAAAACCCCGGCTTAAGGTCATGCAGAAAACGAAATAATCAAAATATATCTCCGGTCTTATTTTGTAGGGCAGATACAATGCATTGTCTCATATCATAAACTGTCTGTGCCTGTAAGTGGGTGAGAGTTCAGAGGCCTGGATGTCCACAGGCCACAGGTGTGGGTGGATATCACTTCAGGAGCACTATGCTGGGCAACATCACTCATGGATGTAATCCCAATGACCAAACCCCAACATGGGTTCATATGGCTACTGAAAAGCATTAAATGCTAAACTATGACTGGGAAAAGAAAGTTAGGACACAAAAGAACACCATGTCAAGGGGCTAAGAGAGAGGAAGACGATCAGGGAGGAAAAAGCTAACATTTTGGTGAGATAGCAGCCTGAAAATGTAATATTCCAACAAGAAGCAGGTGTTGTGAAATCACTTGTCATTTTATGAGATGATGATGAAAATTTCAAGTTTAAACTTAAACTGGATTTGATGCTAAAGTCCAAAGAAAAGGTTATCAGGAATAGTGAGTAGGTTAAGGACATACATCACATAAAGCAGAGATAAAAAGAAAAACGTCAAAGCAGAAAACAGACAGACCTCTTGGTCTTCATTCTTATGTTAATACATTAATAATAGATCAAAGGTTGGATTTACGAATAAAATGTAGATTTTTAAATGCATCCAAAATTGTACTTAAATTAGCCTGTATGGAAAACAGCTTAAGAAACACATTAACGTATTACATGAAAACATAGCTCATTGGAATGGAAATGACAAGTAGTCAATGTTTACATGCACAAAATTTCACGATCGGCTTAAAATGTTTTCGGATTAAATAATAAGAATGTACCGTTTATAGGGGCACACAGTCAATTAATCCGATCATAATGTGCGTGTATATGCACCTGGCTTTATTCAGAATAGAACGACTCTGACATGCGCAGTTGTCAAATTCCCCTAAAGAAAAACACAGAAGAAGAAGAACTCCCGTCTTTGCTAAACAATACAAAATAGTAAACAAAGCAGTATTATACGAGTTTGTTTGTTTTCCGAGCACCCTGGATGGACTTGCACAAGGTTTTAATTATGGTTTAAACATTACTCAGCAAGCCACAATTTTTAGCTCTTATTTTTTCAAACAGAAAGGTTGTATCGGGAGCCCCAACAGTTTTGCTGCCTGACGCGGAAATACGTCACGTTTACGTCGGGCGCACATGTGCACTTGGGTCAGTTTGCCACATTAAGAATAACTTGAGCGTGACAAGCGTTTATATGCATGTTGATCGGATTATCAATCAGCATAAACCACCCATCTCAGTCAGATTACAATTTCATTCCGATTAAGATTAATCTGATCATCATATTCCAATCGGCTTGTTTACATGACGCTTTTTTATTCCGATTACTGTTGTCCATATAAACGTAGCTAATGGCTTCACAGTTTTGCACAGAACTGTGTATCAGTAACGCCTTTAAGAAAATTCAGAGTACTTAATTCTTTTCCAGAGCTCTGAAATTTAGAAATTTAATACATGTGTATTTTCTTTGAGTCAAAACAAACATGTTTAAAGCCAAACATTTTATACATTTGAATTTTTCAATGTCAAGAGAAACACAGAAACACCTGCTATTATAAAATCCTGAGTGAACATAACCCTTATCCTTACCCCTTTGAAAACTTAAGGAAAGCTTAAACACACTTTGAGGTTCCTAAAATGTTCTCCGCAGAAGTAAGAAATTAAGCAATATTTAATCCCAAGACGTGCAAGATAGGAGCATATGTTTTTTGTTTTTTAGCTATGTGCAACACAGATCTAGGGGATAAAATTGCAGGAACATAGAAGTGACTTCACAGTAGCAAGGGCAATGCACTTTAGGTGTATTTTCTGAAACAGATACTTAACCTTGCAGCAATGAGACATCTCTAATTCAGTAGCTTGGCTGGCTAGCAGACTGTGTGCTGTCAGTCTGTCAGCGACTGGCAGAGAGGATTCATAAACTGCTAATATGTTCCACTCAATCATTTCCGGGACATAAAGCAGTCAGCACTCATTATCTCCCTGGGATCCCACACTAATGGGGTTTTCCCTTATAGGATGCCCTCACAGGCTCTCATTCGCACGCATCCCACATATCTAATGTGTCTGTGTGCATTTACATGTGTGCAAAGAAAAGAAATCCAAAACATCATGAGCATAGACGGAGCTATCATCAGGTGCAGGAATATGCCATTACTCAAACATGCAGCCTTGGAACGTAGAAGGGCTACATCTGAGTCACGGATCACAGTGCAGGATAGAGCAACAGCTGTTGAAGTGTTGTTAACAACTCTTTGGATCCCTCTTTAATGTTTATAGATAATAGAACAGTTCTGTCTTTGTGGCAGGGTACTTAAAAGAAATAGACTAAGGATCCAATTAAATATTGTTTCTCTCCTATGTCGTCTGTTATGTGTAGAATCAACATTCGCTCATTCCTTTAGTTTAGGAACCTTTTAATGGCTGAATGATTTATAACCAGAGTTAGGCACATAATTTGTTGTAGTTACTAGTTATTTTTCCCAAATAGTTACTGAGTTAGTAACTCAGTTACTGCACTAGCAAAGTAACTAGTTACTAGGTAAAGTAACTATGCAATCACTTTTTACAATCTAAAATGTCCATGAATTTGGAGGACTTTCCTGTTATTGGAACTTTAGATACTCATGAGTTCAATCATCAACATATAAAATGCATAATAATTTATTAAATGGAATATCTGTAAAGATTGAACACTAATCTATGCCTTTTTAGAGTATGTGGTGGGACAAGTGAGTCAAGAGTCAGAACACCCTTCAATTGCAATTCTTTTTGTAGGTATGATTATTATAATTATGTTTAATGTTTATAATAAAAGAACAATAAATCAAAATAGACATTTTAGAACTTGAAAATTATTGCACATTAACAGGCTCCAACTGTTGCCTCCCTTGCAGCGTGTTGGTCTATGTTTGTGTGCAATGCATGGTGACCGTCAGTGCACCTTAAGCCTCCTCAGCCAATCGGTGTCACGTATATCTCTATCTTATCCACCTCGTCACCTGCCGCTTTCCCCTGCACTAGAAAAAAAACCCTCTCCTGCAGTGGAGAGTTTGCTCTTAAGAAAATTCGCTTTAATTGTATTGTAAGTAACGTAAAGATGTTCTCGAAATGACAAAAGTAATTTGTTAGAATATTCCGTTAATGAAAGAATAATGCTGTTACTGTCACCATTATTTTCCAACGCCGTTACAACACTGTTAATAACTTAAGGTTAAGTGGCCTAAACAAAGTTACATTCTTTTGAAAATACTTGGTTTAAAAAACCCAACCACAATCCAAATAAGTATTTTAAAAGCCCTTCAGTAAGTTGTGATGTTGCTCACATGATACTAAAAACTAAAATACTCTTCACGCAAATCTCAGAAATATTGCCATTTCGACTTTTGCACGGATCTTGCACAATATCTAAAACTCACCTTCCAGTAAGGTTCTAGCTAAGAAACAAAAGAACATATAATTGGCAAGATCAAAAGAGCAGTCTGCGGATTGACATACAGGTGGGGTCATGAATAGACGCCCAAATAGTGGACGTTGTGTTTGGGCCAACGGACTCAATATAGATATGATCTCTACGTCCATCAGACGTCTAATGTTTAGTGGGTGAGGCCTTCAGATATCAGATTGTAGCAGGTTAAAGTCTGGGGAGAAATTCGAAGAGGTCTCAAAAACATTTAAAATCAGCCATTCCACTGTATGGGAAAAATTTTCAAAGTTTACCAAAGAGCACATGTCAAAGGTTAGGAATTCTGATATCACCTACTTTTTTTTTTTTTTTTTTTTGGAGATTTTTCGCAGCTTTAGTGGCTCGCTTTTTTACACAGTAGGCTGACAGGAAGGGGGTGGAAGAGGGGGAGAGACATGCGGCAAAGGACCGCAGGTCAGAGTCGAACCCGGGTCGACCATGTCGAGGACTAAGGTTTCCGTACATGGGTCGCGCTACCTGCTGCGCCACCAGTGCGCCCAAATCACCGACTTTTTAATAGATAAATCTAAAATGGATTTATTTGGACACCAGAACAAAATATGTATTTAGCATAAAGCAATTAAGGTATTATAAGAAAGGAACTTCATGCTGACTATGAAACATAGAAATGACAAAGCATCTTGTTAGCATGATGCTGGTTCGCCTCGGAGGTGGTATGTTCACGGTAATGTGCAATGTTCGTTGTCTGGCACACACCGTGTTCAGGACAAAATGTGCCTTTGCTTGCGACAAACTTTAAGAATACCTTTACCTTTCTTTCAACACCCGGTTTCTTCTTGTCCCTCTTCCATGAAGGGTAGATTTGTGAAACGAAAGCCTAATCGTTGTCCTGTGGACAGCATCTCCCACCCGAGCAGTGGATCTTTACAGCTCCTCCAGAGTTACCATGGGCCACTTTTTCTCTGATGAAACGAGCTCTGTCGGGGGATATTTTCTATAACCAGCTCCTGCTTTAAACATTTCCACAACTATATCCCTGACCTGTCTGGCATTTACACAAATCGCCAAAGTCTTCACACAAAAGCTGTATTCATACTGAGATTAAATTACACTCAAGTGGACTCTATTAACTAATTAGTGTATTTCTGAAGACATTCGTTGCAATGGATTTTACTTAAGGGTGTCAAAGTATATAGGGCTTTTATGATTTTTGTTTTTAGATGTTTGGGAAAATCTACAAATGCAAATGTGAAAATTTCAAGTGGTTTTATTACCTTTGCAAGGCACTGCATTCTCATTTATCAAATATATGGGAAATTATCATGTGTACATATGTTACTCTTGTGGGTTGCCAATGATTCAAGAGGCGGAACCAAATGAATTTAAATTTAACTGGGGATAGCTAAAAGTTGCTCACCACATCTAGACAGGTGCAAGATACCTGAAAATCTTCTAGGAGAGAAACAGAAGAGCATCCACTCAGTGTCACAGTAGCCCACTTTGCCTATACTGTCTATTGTCCTTTATTTGCTTGCAGCAGTGCCAATGGCCCTTCGGTCCCAGAGGAGCTCCATCGGAGCTCACACAGTGGATTGGGTGGACTTTAGCTGGTGGGAGGGATAACAACTTCCCCCACCAATAGGTCTCAACCAAAAGAGATATTACTGCCACCAGTGTTGTATTTTATTAGCTTGTTCTGTGTCAAATGAAAACACTGGGCCCTGGGCTTCGGATTAACTGGGTTTAATGATGAACAGAGGTTTGGATCCTCCTCCAGATTGTCGTGGCTTGATGTAGACACATGACTGAGGGGGGACTTTCAGTTCCAAACCTCCCTTACAAGCTAGAGGAGGTGAAAAGCAATGGCGCACAAATAACGGCGTCTTCTTTCCATGGCAGGATACATTTCCAAATTAATAAAGGCTTCATGGTACTAGGTAAAATATAGTAACAGCAATAACAGCAGATAACCTAATCTAATATAAGACCACTGTATCTTAGCAACCTTGTTAATTCTGAGGGGAGCAATGGGGTAAGCAGCAAAGGCACAGTATTCATCATCAAAGACACACCCAGCAGCAACACAAACACCAATTACTCACAAAACTCTCAAATCCACGGCACAAGCCACACACACGCACTTTCCCAGCATTAGCCACAATCTCAATCGCGCTATGATGCAGATGAGAGCACAAACACGTGTAGGACTACACGTTAGGACACACACACATACACACAGATCTTCAGGCTTACTGTAAGCAGCTGGGAGAATGGAGGGGGTGTGAAGCGGAACAATGGGATCCTAATCGTTGGGCTGCATTTCAAAGCCTCCCCCCCTTTACAACACTGTTTCTAGATAAGATTAGAAAATGCTATTTATATCTAGAGGGAAAGAAGCCAACCAGTGGCTTCATTTTCATTTATTTGAAGTCGAATCTAAATTGGGGTGGAGTTACGTAACGCAAAGAGAGCAACACTTTACCATTCTTGGGTGACTGACTTGGCAGGAGAAAGTAAATAGGGGAATCCGACCAAAAAAGCTCCAAACTATTGGTAACACTGCTGCTAATAATTCACCTGAGGAGTCCACGATAAATCACAGCTCTTCTGCCAAAAGAGTCCAGCAAGTTTATGGGGACACAGCGGTGGGCCGGCTTTGCATCTGAATTCCAGACATATTTCAGTGAAGCGCGGCCAAAATCTAGCATCCATGCTGAGCCAAAGACAAAACCACACAACACAGCATAGCCTAGACCCCCGGAGACCAGATGTTTTGAGGGGAAAAAGCGAAGAGGGAAAGACCGCTTCATTCTTTGCAGCTGTCTCCCAGGCGGAGCCATTCCTGGCCTTGGCTCCCGCATCTCTTCACCTGCCCCCTCCATGTGTCCTGGGGGAACAGAGCCAGCTCCATCCCAGTCATAGTGAAGGTGGTGAAGGAGGAGAGGTTGTAAAGTAAAGTAGTAGTGGAGTTTATAGAGGGAGAACTGCAGCCTTACCTTGGCAGGATTAAGAGAGCAAATCGCAGTGAGTGAAAAGAGGGGGATACAGGGAGAAGAAAGCATTTGGGAGGATACTTTGAAACCAAATAGGGAGAGCAGTAAAAAAATGGAGTAGTAAAGGAAAACAGGAACATGTGGAAATTATTGGCAAGGGGATAGATGTGAGAAAGTGTCTATATATATATATAAACATTTAATAATTTTCTCACTTAATATTTGGCAAAACCGCCACCACTGTAATAATTTCTCCTTAACAGCCAATAGCAGAAGCAATAAAAAAAGAAAGAAATCTGTGGATTTGAAAAATAATGTTCACAGATCATATCTGTCCGGTCTGACTAACCTCAGGTATTTTGCAAAAATGGGCAACAATTAGACTCAGGAGGAATGAATACAAACACATGCCACACTTTAGAATTTTATTTGTTAAAAAAAAAGACAAAACACATATCATTTCTTTCCACTTTTGAAATATGCATTATTTTGTTTTGAAAAAATAAAATAAACTTAAGGTTTAGTTGTTGTAACCTTTAATTTCTTGGATGTTAATGAATGAAAGTGATGACTTGATGCAACTCACAAAGTTTTCTTACGGTTCTCTACTTTGACGTTATTTCATAAGTATTCATAAGGATTAATCTATTTATGTGCAAAGTCAAAACAGAAACAGATTTATCAGTTCTCATAAATGTCTAATATTAGACACTCATAAGCAGTGAAAAAATAAACAGGGGACATTGTTTGCTTTACTTATTTAGGAAAAAAAAGTATTGCCCTCCCATAAACATCAACATTTTTGTGGTAGGACCACAATGTTTGCGAATTACTTAAACAGTTTATTCATCGGTTTGTCAAACAAAGGTGTTTACCCGACACCAAGCTAAACTGGACATTTTAGAAATAAACGAATCATCTAAACATACATTTAAACCTAAAGATTTTAGTGTTTAGAGTGTTGACCTTAGCTTGTCCAGGTTAATACCCTACTGTTGATGCTGTCAGCAAAAAATATGTAGCAGTATTAAACATCTATCAACCAACAATACATGCCCTTTCACCGACTGAGAAATTTCCTTAGATTTAATAATACCAAAAAGACAACTAAAACATGCTGCCCCCCATCTGCATCTATTGTAACCCTGGTGGCAGACAACTTTTTACATATCAGTTTACACTGCATTCGTACGAACTTTTCTTTCTTTCCTAACATCAGCGAAGAGCCCAAAACTGCAGCAGTGAAAAGCCTGCAGCTCCCCACAAAGGCTTGACGTACTGATATTTTATTAATGTGTCCATAAATATTGAAAGGACACATACTAATGAAGCCACGCTGAAAAGTCCCTTGGACTATTTACAGCACCAGGGAACACATGCAGGGACCTTGAGTATTCAACACTTCTTTCTACCCTCTATGTCCTTCATCACCCTTGCTGTGAAAGGAATGCCCCTTCATGCAGCTTCAGCATCATCCCAGCACACGCACACATATTACCCTCTCAACAACCTCTGTCTTCTTCCCCTTCTACGCTTCTCTAGTTGAATGAAATCAATGAATCGGAGGTGCTTGACGATCTGCCACACCCTCCTGCGAATATTAATCATAAATCACTGCTGCGTGGGATAATGAGCCCTATTTCTAATGACAACAGGCATGAAGAATGTGTGTGTGCGTGGCTCGACATCGCGTTATCATGTACCGAGGCAGGAGTGCGGGCACGTGAGCTCTTGCAGTGCTAAGACTAGGCAGGAGCATGGCTGTTGGGCGATGAGGTATTGCAGACATTTCTCCAGGTCACCTGACATTTTGATAGCGAATGGCCTGCAGCATGCTGGCTCTCTGTGGCATTTCAAACAGCTGTTGATGCCCACATCATACAAACGGCATACGACCAGCATGCTCAGAAATATATTAAAGCAAAAAATATATGTTAATTAACGAAAAAGCATTTGGCTGGTGTAAATTAAAAAATGGATGAGAATCAGGTTTGTTGTAAGGTCCCTATGAATATATATATATAAAAAAGAAAGGAACTTAAAAGGACATATCATGGTTCTAGTAACAAAATAACCCGTTTATAATATTTCAATATGACCCTAAAATACAAATGGCAGGGAATCCAGAAATTTTTGAGTAAAGATAAAGTAGCTCCATTTGGCTTGCAAACCAGTTTGCAATCATTTCTGATTGATTCAATACAATGCAGAGATAGTGAAGTTAAAAAAGTCCAATAACATACACTTTTTAAAAATCTTTATTGCTCAAGAATTGAAGGTAGGAATGGAACGTTTTGTCTCGCGTGTTTAAAAAAAACCTGATTCGCCATTCGCATTGTTACTTCAGGCAACTCTCTCGGCATAAGCAAGTTTGTTCAGCATTAAGTACTTTCAAGTGTGCGATGAGACGCAGACAATGTGATGAACTGCTGAAGCTTCTGCAAACTGCAACAAGCTGTCCTGCTTGGCAACACAAATCTCATTCAAGTGTCACTGCAATGGCTCCACAGGAATGGTACTAATATATTTCTTAATTTAGATCAGCTTGCACAATTGAACAGCTCAGAAACATCCGCATTTAAAGGTTAAGATGACTACAGTTGTTTTAGGGTTACTGTCAATTATACAAGTGAAGTTACTCTAATAATTACTAAAGCCTTAAACCTTGCATTTGAAGCAAAATTAAGAGTTGAGAGTTGAGACCAGCTCTATTGATTTCAATAGAAATGCTTACATTAGTTTCTATGTAGCTGCACATATTTGATTCTTTCTTCCCTTCTCACTCTGCTCTGCCTCCATTTCCCTTCATTCCAAGCCTGTCCCACCCACCTTCTCCTCCTACTCCCACATCCTTCCAAGCTGCTGATGCAGGGAAACCCAGGGCTGCACCAGCTAGAGGTTCCAGTTAAACAAGCAGTGTAATCTGCAAGGGAACACAAAACTCGTTCATTATGCTTCACTCAAAAAAAAAAAGAAAAAAAGATGGAAGGTTGGAAAGTGACCAGGGATTGTAAAGGATAGTTATTGGCTAACATTAACATTGGGTCTCTTTAGCTGGTGCTCTTCAGGGTTAGTTGCAAGCCATTGCTGAGGCCTAATCAGATTAGGTATTGATTGGTCATTATACAGAAAAGCATGGGTTATGGTGCAAGGATAGGCTGACAGATAGTGATCCAGAATCAAAGTAAAGCCACACAGCTATGCTGCTGAGCAACAAAATTATTTGATGGCCAGAAAAAAATGCACGTCCTAAACCAAACCCTGATAGAGACAAACACGTCTCAGGAGATTTACCTGTCAAACTGATTTCTAGGGCACCCGACAAGACCATATTGTAAGTGACACATTGTTCAGTAAGTGGAAAGTTAATTTAAACTGCATCCCCAGGAGGTCCCCATGTGGCAAAGATGGTAGCCTCATCATCGTCTGGCCTAGTGTCTGTCTCCTTCCCATGACTAGATCCATTCTCTGCCTAGAAATCCCATTTTAATGCCAGCCTGACTTCTGAAAAGGCAAAACGAAAGCTTGATCAGCACAGCTGTGACTCTGGCACATTGTGCCCACAATCATCAGTGGACAAGCACAGTGGAGCTCAAGTGCAGCACCAAACATTGGAGCAATAAGCTCAGGCTCTGGTTGTCATTTGTTAGAGGGAAGGAAGATTTGTGCTAAAAGTTCTTAAAAGGTTAAAAAATATTTGCATATTAGGCAAAGAATAAAAATGATTAGATACTCGTCAAAGAGCCAAGTTTTTGAGGACAACACTGAGTAAAGGTAAATATTTTTAGAGCTCGGCTTCATAGGTTTACTTCTGTTTTCCTAGATAATCCTAAGAAGAAACACACACACAAAAAATACATAGCAACTTAATTTATCAAAATTTACTAATTATGGTTGGCCCTTGAGCTGCGAAAGGCACGGTTTCCTATCTTGCCACAGATGCTTTTGTACTGAAAGGAATGTGTTATGTGGGTTTAAACTTGAAGAAATGAAGCGCATTTTGTTTAGTAAGTCCTATAACATCTTTGAAGTAGTGAATCGCTTTTGATGCGCTCTTGTTCTGAATAGTGTGCATGCGTGAGATTAACGTGGTTGGAAATCTGCTCCATCATAACTGAGTCGATTACTTTTCCCGTGATGTCACCAACATATTAAAATTTTTTTGGGACAAAAATGTAAATGCTCTCTCAGTGCCACCAAGTGGTAAGACAATTATCTGAATTAATCAGACAGTGATTGACGACATAAGCTTGCTTTTCAGTGAATTCATGCATCCGTCCTCCCAAGGTGAGGAAGTAGTTTGTTATGAGATTAAGTTATGCTATTTTGGTGCAATGAGCTGTGGTGCTTATTTGAAAAAACATTTGATGGCAGACTGGCTTATGTGGTGATCAAGTAGTGTATGCTACAGTGTTAAATATAGATATAATAATAGAAAAGGTGTTATTTTTCTAAGTCTTTGTACCTTTTAACATCAGTGAAACAAAAGGCTGATACACAGTAGTGCAATGGAGTGTTTCAAAATCCAACATTTCATTTAAATTAGCAACATATGATTTTTGTGAAGAAAGTCCTAACTTAGGTTGCCATTTCACTGCAGGAATAGGCTTTTGTAACAGTCAAGACAAATCTTTTTATATCGTATTCATAGCCTTCTACATGTTCTTTACCTCTTTTGAATCTGGTTCATGCCTCTCTGTTTGTGTCTGTGATTATTGTATGTTATTGAGGTTTTTATTGGGGTGTGTATATGTGAGTGAGTGGGTTGAGAATAAGAAACAAGAACCTCTTCTTGTTTCTTATTCTCTTATTCTAAGGGATTTTAATGTTTGGTGTTTATGTAACGCGACACTGAAATGTTGTTGTATGCCATATATTCAATTACAATGAAGGATCTTTGAGTCTTTGTAGTTCTAAACATCATATTGCACAACTGCAAGTGCATGTTAATTAGGCATTGGCCCATTGCTGTAAACATACCAAGATTTTAAAAAGTTTGAAAATAGTTACAAATTCAAAACAGCTAAACTTTTACTTTATACTCCTACTGTGGTTTAAATGAGAGGTTGTGGAGAAAGTGCTAGGGTGATCAGAATCATTGCCCTAGCAAAAAAGACATATTTGGATGTCTCGCGGACTAACATCGTAGATATTTTCCATTTGGCAAAACACAAACAGTCATGATGTGGAAATGAAAGAGCCCCACCTCTCACTCTTATTGATGCTATAGTTGGTAATCCTGTTCTGAGACACTTTTTGTAATACTGGGTAAAATGGTCCTTCCATTCCAAAAGGAGTCAATGCATTATGTATTCACAAAAAGGAGGTAAAAAAATCGTTTTCTGTGGGAACTGCAGGCCTGTAAAAACTCTAACCAATCCGCTCCTCACGGATTTGACAGAGTTTTGTTCCTGCTTTCATTCTCCTCTGTCCCTCAAGTTTCTGGGGGTATTGCCATATCTATTGGTTGTCCCACATGGCAATCATTCTGACACGCTCATGTAATGTCAGTGCCCGTTCTCATTCCTTCATCGTTTCCACTTGCTGGCTGTGCATGGGCACTTCTAGTGTTTATGATGATCAAGATGGCGTAGCAGGATTCTGCAGCGGCCAAGGCGCTTCAGTTCATTTTGTTTGCTTTTGTGTTTCTACTCGTGTTATCACCACTCCAAGCTCTAATACAATACAGGAGAGAGGAGCTGTTGGAGCTGCTACCCAACCATGGAGTGCACAAACCGTACCGACCATCAAATCCGGACTGTATTCACCCCGCTCTGCAACGGACAACAGACGCTCCACTGTATCCGCTCTGGAGGCCCTGGAATCAGGCCGACTCGGCTAAAAGCTAAAATATACAGACCAGCACTCCCGAGCTTTATTCTGGCCATCGTAAGATCCCTTGCCAACAAACTTGATGAGGTCCGGTTAAGAATTGCTGCGCGTAAGATGGACAGCTTTGTTGCAATTTTCACAGAATGGTGGTTAGACGGCAACATCGCTGACGAAGCGGTGACCTTGGAGCAAACGCATGCTGTTCAGTGCTATTCGAACAGCAGCCGCGGAGAAAAACAAAGGAGGAGGTCTGGTTATCTACACTTATAACATGCTGGTGCACTTCGGCAAGAATCGTCGGAAACCTCTGGTCACCTGACCTGGAATACCTTGCAGTTAAGTGCAGACCATTTAAACTAGCTAGAGAGATCAGCTCTGTGATTATCATTGCAGTTTACATCCAGCCGAGAGCCACTGCTAAGCTAGCAGTTTCTTGAGGAAGAGCTGTGAGGGCAATCGCCCCCTGATGGGAGACTGCAATCCAACGCTTTAAATTCACCCCATTGTTACTAGCCCATCATAAGTTACAATCACCTTAATCACCTTGTAACTGCCCAACTGAGACTGACACACACTTATTATGTCCAGACTCCTCTACAAAAGTATCTACATAATATATAATAGCATCCCACATTTTCAGTTTCAGGAATAAATTCCAAATTTCAAAAATTGTGCCAAAACTCAGCCAAAGTGGAACAACAACAATAGGGGTCGGCCTGGATATTTTTTTTCCCAATCTAAACATGTATACCTTCTCAATTGCTTGTAGTTGGACACCAAACTTTTTATTTTATTTTAAGTGTTCAACTTCACACTATAATCTTAAATCACGAAATCTTGTCAAGTGAAATGATCTTGCTGCACATAAAGGTAATTTCATTTGTTTTGAGCACCTTTTCCCTCAGATTTAATATTTTTATCTTGATTTTAGACACCCCTTTATTGCAATTTGATACCTGGTTCAGGCAAACAGCAGCCCCCCCACCACCCCCCACACACAAACAGGAAGTTCCCCATGTGGAGTTGTACTAATGATGAAGCCTGTAAGCAGCTACCTTCATTACATCCAATCCTCTGGACAGTGTCTGCAATTACATTCCAGCTTCCCACCATCAGAGCTCACACATTTAGCTCTGATGGTGGAACAGTTTTAGTTCCACCTTTTATCTTGTGGTCCATGTTTGGGTAAAATATAGCAGCAAAAATACCCTTCCAACTCCAATCCGTACATAAGGTGTTTGCTTATAAACCTTTTTTATAGCATGAGTTGAGGCTTGGGGCAATACAGAGCTCATGTTTCGTACATCTCATCACTTATCCTATTGATGCTGTAAACAAACATTTCTGCCCTGGAGCATCCATTTCAGGAACTAAAACTCAAGATACTTCTTAATCAAAGCTAAAAATATCAAAGATTACCTTAAAATAATTTATGTTAATCTTTCAAGCTCCAAGGTCTGCAGTTGATAATTATTCTCACTGTGGCTTAATCTACTTGCTGTCTTACTTACTCTTCATTTTAGATGCCCACATGCAATCAGGCTCAGTGTGACCTTCAGCTCAAGGTGCTTCCCCCATTTTAAGGAATATTTTACTTTCTCTTTGAATAAGCCTCACAAACATTACATCTTTTCTCCTCTCCTGTAATCCACATCCCCTGATTTGTTCCCAAGTTCAAGAAGATGTCTTTATTAATCAGATTCACTTCAAACTGATAGAGAATATGTGGAGGAGTTGAAGATTAGGGTGATGGAAAGGAGGCTTTCCAAACTGAAAGACCAGGAGCTCATCACCAAAGTGAAATCATCAAAATATCAGCGAAACATTCAAAAAGCTGGCTATAAATGGTGAATGGCCAGCACTTGTATATCACTTGATCAGGTCCTAGGACCCTAAACTGCTGCACAATCGGTCATTCACTCATTCACATGCTGACAGCGGTATGATACATTGTCAGCCATGGGGCAGAGTAACAGAAGCGGGACTGCCATACAATCGGTGCCACAGGGCCCTCTGACCAATGGTGGCAGGCAAGGTGGGTGAAGTGTCTTGCCCAAGGACACAACGACTGAGACTGACAGAGTGGGGGTTTGAACCCACAATCCACCAATTACAAAACATAAAACAAACTCCTAGCTCCTGCGCCACTGTCGTCATCATGCCAATATAAACTTATTGGCATGATTGCTGTAATGCCAATAGAGATTTTTTGATTCATTATTAGGAAACATTTTTACTTCCCATTTTTTCAATTAAATTTTAGAAAACGTTTTATTTTATGATTGTTTACCCCTTTAAGATTGTTTTATCACCTTTTGAGAGATGCCTAATTTCCTATCAATGTAAAATTATCTAAAATTTGAATATGTTAAAGGTGTGAATATTATGAAACAGAAGGGTTGTGGTCTGCTTGAGTCCTTGTTTGCAAAATGTACAGCTTGAAAAAACTTTACTCCAGTGAAAATGTAAGTATAGCATAAAACTGTGCTTGGATGTCACTGGTTTGAAGCTTAATAGCATATCTTTGCGACATGGTATCAAATGATCCAACATTGGTCTGTAAAAAAAAGACTTATCTAAAATCACTTGAACTATTTTATTTTCATCCAAACAGTTTTGAATTTGAAAATGTGTGATAATCAAAATCTGACAATTGAGTTAAAGTGGGTCAAAAGTGCTGAGATTAATTTCTCTAAACATCCATCCATCCATCATCTTCCACTTATCGGAGATCGGATTTCGGGGGCAACAGGTACAGGAGGGAAACCCTGACATTCCTCTCCCCAGCGACATCCTCCAGCTCATTCTGGGGGATCCCAAGGCGTTCCTGACCAGACTGAATATATAGTCCCTCCAGTGAGTTAGGGCTCTTCCTCAGGGTCTCCTCCCAAGGGGACATGCCTGGAAAACTTCCAAAGGGGGGCATCCTTGGGACATCCAGATCAGATGTCAAAACCACCTCAACTGACTCCTTTTGATGCGTAGAAGCAGCAGCTCTACTCCTCCCGGATAATGGAGCTCCCCACTTGTATGGCCGCTTGTATCTGGAATACCGTTTTTTTGAACATGGTCTATACCTTGTGACTGTAAGAACTGTAATGTAGACAAGAGCTTTGCTTTTTTTTTCGGTTGTATTATTCATGCTATTTTATCCAACTGATGCCTTGTGTCCTTGTTAGAGGTCTCTCTTGTAAGTGGGACAACCATTCTCAATGAGATTATCTGTCTACTGCAGATGAAACCCCAATCCATCTCTTCATCTACCGCTCCATCCTACCAACAAGACAATATTGGTTGTAGAAAAGACTGACCCACAACTCAGAAGGGGAAGCAGACCTTTTCCAGTCGAGGACCATGGTCTAAGATTAGCAGGAGCTGACTCTAAAAATTTTGTTGAAATTAAAAAATAGAAGTGGAGGGGTGATTAACTGAACAGAATGTGTTTAAGAAACTCATTGGCTCATTTTTGCAAATGTTTACAGCCATGTGCTGGGATTGAAAATAACAGCAACAAAACACATCGGTCAGGTCTGTTGTAAGCATATAAATGATGCAAAAAGCAACAAATCTGTCAAATCATGCCAGTCAAGCTGGCTGTCTTGAGTGTGTGTGCACACAGCTGTGAAATTTGTGAGTGTGTGGGTGGGTGTCGATTAACATTTGATTCCCAGGTACAATATTTTAAAAGGGTTTTGTAGTAGACAGAGAAAAGGTGTGATACTAAATAATACAGGAGGGGAATGAGAGAACAGACTGAACACACACACACACACACACACACACACACACACACACACACACACACACACACACACACACACACACACACACACACACACACACACACACACACACACACACACACACACACACTACCAGATTTGGCCATCAAGCACACCTTGTAAGAAAAAGGCTGGCCTCTTCCATTATTCACACGGACCTCTTATACACCTCACTGTTTCTCTGTGAGATGGAGTGAGCTAACCAAAGAGAGACAGCATATATATATATATATATATATATATATATACATATATATATATATATAAATTGTTTTATACATTTTGAGGGGTCCAAATTATATCAATATTTACTTCTGGTTGTGATGCCAACGTCGATACGAAAGGATTCTGCACCAATAGAAAAAGTAGGTTGAAGTGACATGAGACGGAGCTCAGGTGTTGCCCGATTGTGGTAGGTCAGTGATAGTAAAATGAGGGAGAACATCTGTCAAGCTTTTGAGCATTGGTGCTGACTGAAGGAAGCAAGGGGGCTCAGAAGCTATGCAGAGGTTGCCACTTTCCTACTGGATGAGTAAGTTAAATGTCTGTTAATGCTAACCAAAGGATGTGGCAACCGGCTGGCAAACAATACAACTGAAGGTTGGAACGAAAGCACGCAAGTGTGAGTGCGTCACCTACTGGTCAGGAGGAGTTAAACGTGTAGTTGTCTCCTTTAAAACAATAAAGATGTTAATTCTTTCATGTTTTAAAATCTTGTGATGTGGCCAATTAAAAAAGTAGTAAAAGGAGAGTGGGCCAACATTCCTCCTTAGTGATGTAAAATCTTTAACATTTCACTTTTAGAGAACTGAAAAAAGTGCGGCATTTTGGAGTCTCTAAGTATAACATTAAATGCCATCGACATACCAACTGGTTGTTTTGGTGATGATATAAAAAAGTGGTTGCTGTGCTACGATTACAAATGTACATGTGTGCAGTTTGGTAAACTGCTAAAACCATGCGCTTTGGTCAGATGAGACCAAGAATGATCTTGTTTGCAGCAAAAAACTCAACATAGGATTGGGATGAAACAAAAGATGAATACATGAAAAATCATCTCATGGCCTCTTTTAAGTGAGAATTGATACAAATAAACTTGCTTTGCCTTAAATCCTACAGAAAGCATATGGTGGGAACTGAAGGGAACATGGAAGAGGACTCTGATCATTTCTCTTTGCACAATGTCTTTAAATCATCCAAAGATCTCTTTCTCTGAAAGCATTTTATATATATGTTATTCCTGTTGCTAAGTGGGCTCTCTCCTACATGTTTTACACTTGCATTTGTAATGTCAAAACCAGAAACAAATCAGATGACGAAGACACCCGGAAGCAAAACACATCAATCAGTATGTCACGCCTCAACATGACTGGTCTTGTGGCCTCAGGAAGGACAGAGTAGTGGAAGAACAAGGAGGGGGGTCTTGTTCAAGTGACAAGTCAATGGACATTGTAGAAGTGTGTCAATAAGGAAGTGGAGGGGCCGTTTCTATAAGTGAGAGCCACAGAATTTCATTTTTATGTATTTACCTTGTTTTTATACTTATGATTGAGAATTGGATTATGCCTCTGTTTAATTTAAAAATATTTGCTAATTAAAATTTCAGTGACTTATCTATGTATTTCAGTCAGTCATGTTATTGCAAACAAAGAAATTATGTTGCTGACTATTCAAATTCAGAGCTGCACAATATTGCATATAAAATCACATTTATCTTCGTAATATCAAGATGAAAGTGTGCAATATTGTAATTGCCTGCTTGTATGCAATATTTAGTAGACCTGCCTTTTTCAGGTACCACACATTCACACTCTGCGTGTGAAAAATATCTCTAGCCTTTTGGATGGACCCTCACTGCCCCTGATAGCCACACCTTATATAAATTGTAGTGACAGAGCTGATAAAGCTCAAAGACAGTTGTAGGGACATTGTGATGATGGAAAAGAGATTAGTGAGGAAAATATGGGTTAGGTTTAACAGATAAAAAAAATAAATCAACAATTTCAAGATGCAATGTTTACCCCAAATCATGCATACCTAGTCAGCTTAATTTCATACCAATATCTAGCTCTGCTTCATGAAGCAAATTTGATTTGATTGTTGTCGCACTTCCCCAGAGATCTTAAGCACTCTCCTGTATTACTGTCATTTCCCGAGTCTGTTTACTGATTTCAGGCAAGGGACAGTATTTGTTTTATTTGATTAAAATTGTTTAATGAATTCAATCACAAAACAGGGAAATTGCCAGATGCAGTTGTAACAGGAGAATAAATATAATTTCTTTGCCTCTAATTACCCAAACTTAATTCATGTGTAGCTAGATGCATCCATGTAAGATAAAGATAGAATAAAGACTAATGTCTTTTGATATCTTTGGCCCGTATTTATATCACTGGTATCATTAAGAAAGAAATTAACCAACTCTCCAAGCCCAAACCCTGATCGTCCCAGTGATAATTTTTACAAAATTTATGTGTGCTGACAAAGCAATTTTACATTTAGGCAAAGGCATTTGAGAACTTCTTTTCCAGTGTAAAAACATGCCAGCTCTTATGAATACTTCAGGCACAACCGAAAAAGGTACCAAGACAAACTAAATGGTAATGATCTATTTAGTCTGCAAAAGAGTTTAAGTATACCCGTGGTTGGTACTTTCACACTTATCACCTTTGCTATTCTGTCAAAATACAAACCCCAACTGGACTGGGATTTCCCAAAATGATAAAAGACAAATGGAATCCTGCCTGGTACAATTCAAGAACCAAATGGGCTTTAAATTCCTCAAAATGTAATGACGTAAAGGGTTTTTCAAAATGCATCATTAGAACTTCTATCCAGAGATCGCATGTTTTAAGATCTCCCAAACAGGCTGGCTCTGCCAGATTTACCACTACTTACAGTATTTACCAGGTCTGTCAGGCAGCCTCGCCCTGCCACAGATCCAAGTCATTACAAATCGGCTCTTCTCTTTATCTGAGTGACAAAGACTTAATGGACATGATTGCAAAGTTGATCATTGACCTTTGACAACGGAGGAGAGGTATGACGTACACTTTTGAACCACCTTGTGCTCATGATGATGTTATGAACATGCCAAGCCCAATATAGAAGTCCAACAACTAAACACAGTTAAAGTCTGATTAAGTGGTTTAGGTGCAATGCATTGGGATCGCTCAGATTGTACTTCAGAGAGTCCCTGGGGAGAGGGATGTCTATGTTTTCCTCTTAGACCTGTTACCCCAATGACCTGATCTCAAAAAGCAGAATACAAGGAATGGCTTGATGGAATACATTATTCACATTCATCTTCTATCATCCATCTGGGGCTCAGTTGGCACTAAAAAGTTCCAGACCACCATTTCTACAATTATCTGTTCCAGACAATATGGGAGAATCTGATTCTCAAAACAGCCTTAGGACATAATCTGTCCCTTGGGTCCTAGGTTTGTGCCAAGTCTCCCTTTCTGAACAAATCTGAAACAGCTTTTTTTGAAGACATCTGGAGAACACACTTGAAAGTTGCCAAAACCATGTCAGCTTTTTCCTTTCAAAGATCATGAACAACAGGTCTACTCTTAGCATCTCCCAAATAGCTTATTTGTAGCCTTTCCTTAAAGTGAACCCATCCAGCTATCACAGGAAGATTATTTCAGCCGTCTGTAATCATAATCTTATTCTTTCCTTTTTTACCTCTTGTTCATTACTTTAGGTAAGCGTCAGAATAGAGATTGACTTGTAAATTTGTCTATCAGTCTTCAGCGCTGTGCTAACCCAACTAGTGAACAAGATGTTGAAATACTCCCCGGCTAGAGATAATATCTCACTACCAACAAGAAGTTGTCATTTTTTTCTGTTGTTCACTATGACCTTGAGGTACAGTACTAACCTTTATCCCAGCTGCTTGAAACATAACTAGAAATTACTCTATTGTCTGTTAGAGGTCTCTGCTTGATGAATCCAAGATAACAATATTATATACGGAATCAACAGAAAACCCTCAACACTCTAACCATGCTTAGAAATACTTTCTATTGAGGTATAATCAAAGGCAGCCCTGGACACCAGTCTAATCTCCTCCAGTGAAATTAACCTCCAACTCTGATCACACAAAATGTCACAACCCCAATATATCTTTTAAACCATTAAACCTAACATGTGTCAGTCTTATGATAATCTATAGCTTATCTATAAAAAACACATAATTTTCCTATTTGTATTTAGGCTCCATCTAGGTAGATAGCTATTGAATGCACGTTGACTTGTATGTCAGCAGAAAATGGAAATGATTATAAATCAAGTGCACAGAAAACACTTTCAAGTTAAAGATCATTCCATTGATGCAAGTTGTTAGTAATAAATCACACAATATGTGTATAGATTCATACAAGCACAGTATTGAAAATTGTCTTCAGTTTGCATCAGTAACAAACAGTGAATATGGTAAAGATTATCAGTGATAGATTATCACTGATTTAATTATGTCAAAAAGATTACTGTTCGGTGCTTTTAAAAGTGTATTTTAGGTTTCCATTGTTAGCTCTTCTCTTGTCCTGTAGAAGTATGTCTATGTTATAACTCGTTTGTGATGGTGGTTGTGTCCCTCTGGGATTATTAAAGTATTTCTGATCTGATTCTGATTTTGGCTTTTCCCTTTCAGATGTCGCCACCGCAAAGATTGCTTCTCTTATATCAACTACCTTCTTGTTCTCATTCACACTATCCATAAATCTCCTCCTTGGTCTTCCTCTAGGCCTCCTACCTGGCAGTTCCAGCATCAACATCCTTCTAAATACTAATGTACTCACTTTCCCTCCTCTGTACATGTCCCACCCATCTCAGTATGGCCTTTCTGGCTTTATGTCCAAAACATCTTACATGAACTGTCCCTCTGATATAATCATTCTTGATCCTATCCATCCTCTTCACTCCCAAAGAGAACCTCAACATCCTCATCTCTGCTACAGGAGGCAGAGATCCTCATCTCTGCCTCCTGTCTCTTCTTCAGTGACACTGTTTCTAAGCCATACAACATTGCTGGTCTCACCACCATTTTGTACACCTTTTCTTTCAATTTAGCTGATACTGTTATCACACAACACAACTGGCACCTTTCTGTACCCGTGCCAACCTGCTTGGATATATTTCATCACCTCTTTTCCAATTATCAGTGTTGCTCTGGACTGTTGAATTTTTTTTAATCTGTGCTGCATGTAACCTCATGGCTGTACTTGGCTACCTCAAATTCCAACACACAAATGTATTCTGTCTTTCTACAGCTTACCTTCATTCTTCTCCTTTCCATGGCAAACTTTGATCTCTCTAGATTTTCCTCCACCCTTTCTCTGCTCTCACCGCAGATCAGAATGTCATCTTTAAACATCACAGTCCATGGAGACTCCTGTCAACCTGTTCATCACCAAAGCAAACAAGAAGGGGCTCATAGTCGATCCAATCTCACTTCCACCTCTGTCACACCTACAGCACACCTCACCACTGTCTTACAGCTCTCATACATGTCCTGCAGTACTCTAAGACACTTTGCAACTCTAGACCTCCTCCTTCATTGATATTCTGTCACATACTTCAACATCCTCAAAGCAAATTCTCAAAGCCAATACTGCCTCTCTAGTACTTTGTCTTGGCAAGAAATCATATGGCTTCTCGCTGCTTACCTCAGTCTGGCTTCCACTACTCTTTCCCATAACTTAATTGTGTGACTGACCAACTTTATTTCTCTGTAGTTGCCAAAAACTCTGCACATCTTCCTTGTTCTTGAAAATTTATTCCATTCATCAGGCATGTTCTTTCTCTCTGATTAATTATTTCATTAATTCATTCATTCTTATTGAACAGCCTTGTCAAAAGCTCTACCGTAATATCTCCTACGCACTTTCATATATACCTGTGGCAGCACAGGTATTATCATCAAGTCCGACTGCCTTTCCACTTTTCATCTCTTTCAGTACCTTCCTTAAATCATTGTCATTGATCTTTGCTAGTTCCTGATCTACAATAGTCACTACTTCTGCTCTTTGATCTATCTCATTGATCAACTCTTCAAAGTACTCCTTCCATCTTTCTATCACATTTGTTACACCTGTCAGCACATTTCCCATCTCGATCCTTAATTACCCTAACCTGCTGAACATCCTTCCCATCTCTGTCTTTCTGAATTGCCAACCTGTATAAATCCTTCTTTCTCTTCTTACTGTCCTACATACAATACAAGTCGCTGTATGTCCTTTGTTTTGCCTTAGCTATGTTGACCTTCACATCTCTCTCCTGGAGACTCTCCAGTCCTCTCAGTGTCCCACTTGTTCTGGGCTGTTCTCTTTCTCCAAACACAACCCTGTACTTTCTAATTACACCACCAAATCTCCTTGTCAACTTTTCTTGCGAATATATCAAGTTCTCTCCTACTTGTCTCCGTGACAGCATTAGCTGTAGTAGTCCAGTCATCTGGGAGCACTTCATGGCCACCCAGAGCCTCAACTGCCCCTGTCACCCAACTTTGCTCCTTTTTCAGCTTTCACCACTTTTTCATCTGCTTGGGTTCTGTCCTTACCCCCCCCCCATCGGAGTCATTCTACACACCACCCTCCTGTGCTGTCTGACAACACTCTCACCACTCACTACCTTGTAGTCACTGAGTTCCTTCAGGTTACATTGTCTCCACAGGATGTAATCCACCTGTGTCTTCCTACAGCTGTTCTTGTAAGTCACACTATGTTCCAGCCTCTTAATCTACCCATTACTTCCTTGTCCCCTTTGTTCCCTGCTCTGATGTGTTCATTGAAATCTGCACCAATCACCACTCTCTCACCTCTGGGGATATTTTGCATCACTTCAACCAGCTCACACCAGAATTTCTTAATGGCTTTAACGACCGCCCATTACTAAGGGGTGGACCTGTTTCGGTTGAATTTGCATGTTATCTAAGCCATTACAAGGCCTTTGTTTGGCATTGGTATAAAGCTGGTTACTCCACATTACTCCAGACCTTTTTGAATTGAGAAAGCTTCCTGGAGAGGAAGCGAAACGTCTTCTACTACGGATAACAAGTCCAGTTGCCTTGTTTTTTACTTTTTTTTTGAATGACCATGACCTGGATGACTGAGAATCTTCACCAGTAAATTTGGCAAACATTTTACATCGGATTGCCTTCCTGACACAACTCTCTGCATATATCTGTGCTTGGGACAAACCCAAAATAGGACACGGGACACTGTGCTCCCATTGAGGATGCATTAGCCAACAAATCCAAACAAATAATAAAAAAACAAAACAAAGAACAAAAAAAAAGTTGTGCTTAGTGCTTGATACAACCAAGCTGACCTTGTGCCCAGAGTGAAACATTAAAAGTGTTTATGTTTCAGACCCCATTATATAAAAGGCAGATAAAAAAGGAAGGTGGAATGGCCGCACCCTGACAAATTAATGGTGATCCTTCTTTTTGTCTCACCTCTCTTTACTTGTGCAACTTTTTCCTATTTTCGTTCTAATTAACAACTGAAGTCAGAACTCAAAAACCATGAGCAGCAGACCTTTAGGGTGACTCATCAGTTAAAACCTCTCCTGTATCTTTATCTCAATCTCTATCACCATCACTCTGCAGCTTCTCTTTTCACAAAGGCTATCACAATGGACCAGTCTGAAAAGAGGGAGGAATTGTGTGTTGTCTCTTTATAGTAAGGTGAAGGTTATTTTGTGTCCAAAATATTGGAAACTAAAAAGTAGGCAAGACGGCTCTGGGTCAGATTGCCAATCTGCGGGTTTGTACAGATATATTGCAGTGTGAAACCAAAATGGGTAAATTCCATTGGTAAGATCAGCCTCTAATCACATTCAGTATGTTTCTAAGTTTACACACCTGTGTTTCCATTTGTTTGATGTACTGTTCCAGCTAACCTTTCCACACTGCATTCAGTCTTGGAAGAGCTTTCCAGTCTTTCCTGATAGAGCTCATCTCGGCAGAGTCGACAAGAGCCTCCAGGAGACTCCTCTCCTTGTCTGTCACATACCGTCTGCCTCTTGTTTAATCCTGCAACTACAACCAAAGTCCATTTAGAGTGCACAGCGATCATTTCTATTAAAGCAGATAGAAAACGAGAGCAACAGAAAGAGAGGAGGAGATGGTATGTTGAAAAAAGAGGGGAGTGACTCATTTTAGCCAAACATGCATATACCCACCCAGCTTCCCAGCTAAACACTGAAAGATAATTCCTTAGCAGTCAGGGCTTAATTCACATTCTATGTCCATGTCTATGGTCCCAGATTGTCTATTCTGGCCATGCGGTTCACATGCCTAGCTTCACTCCACTGTAACAGCTATGTGTGTGTGTGTGTGTGTGTGTGTGTGTGTGTGTGTGTGTGTGTGTGTGTGTGTGTGTGTGTGTGTGTGGAGTGCTTGAAACAGAAAGGGCAAAGGAATAAAGTTAGATGAGGGTCTGTCTGTATTTTTATATTATAGCACAAGGGCCAGCCAAAATCAAATAAAACCTCCTCCGGCCGATGGCAAACAAGAAGTCTGGATACTTGCATCCATGTGTTTACCTATTCTGCAACAATTATCACAACTCCCAGTGAAAACTTTATTAGAAAAATAGTCTATGATGCACACATATACCTCATAATGGCTCACATTTTGTCACATTAAAACACTATTTTTTGAATTTGCTGCATTGGACAAGGGCAAAAATAATTTTGCTCACTTAAGTGTGAAGTGAAAAGAAAATTGTATTTTTTGTGTCTCAACTTTGACGGGGCCATTCTGATACAAATATATGCAAAACACTTCTATTGTAGTTCTGTATGTATATTTATCCATTTTGTTCTGCTGGAATTTTGTTCTAAGATTGGAGCCTCCAACTCCAATCTTAACTCCTGCAACCTCTAACATGTTTTGTATCAGACTGCCTTGTATTTGGCTCCTATCCTCCCCATAAATTTCAACTAGGTTGTCTGTCCCTGCTAAACAAAAGCATCCCCACAACATGATTTTACAATCATGTAGTGTTCAGGGTGATCGCAAGGTTAGTTTTTGAACATAAAGTATGTTACATGTAAAAAAATGTAAAAGTTTGGTTTCATCTGTCTAGAACCACATCTTCCATGTTTACATTGTCTCCTAAATTGATTGTAGCAAAGTTTAAATATAAGGCTTTCAACAATAACCTTTTTCCACTCTTTAACAAAAGCCAGATATGCAGAGAACACAACTAATATTTGCGCTGTCAACATATTCTCCCTCCTGAGTTTTGGATTAACGCAGCTCCTTCAGAGTTGCTTTGATCCCCTTGATTGCTTCTCTTATTCATACTCTCCTTATCTGCCCTGTCACTTTAGGTGCATGGCCATTTTTGGTAGGTTTCAAATTGAGTCAGACTTGTTCCATATCTGGATGACGGATTCAGGAGTAATCTGTGAGAAAATCAAATCTTAGGACATTGTTTTTCAACCCATCTCTTGTTATAAAAAACTTTAACAATCATGCTGTATGCCATGTATACTGAAGTTTATAGTTGTAACAAGATAAAATGTAAAAAAAAAAAAAGATTAAGGGGTATGGATACTTTGGCATGGGATTGCAGAACATTAATGTAAAATGCAGTAAACCCATCAAATATGGAAACACGAGGAACAAGTGTCTGCCCAGGTTGTCATGTCTCTTTCCATTTTAGCGTATCTGTTCCAAGCATATCCCTCTCAAACAAGCATATTGCTGAACAGACGCCCACAGATCATTACAAGACATCACCCAGTAGCGGCGCAGCGAGGATTCAAACACACTTAGACACAGACAGTTGGGTCAAAGCCGGAAAAGAGAAGAGTAAAAATCATGTTAGTGTGTAGTCACATGCCTAGGGCTCACTGATTCTCTTCCAACAACCATCACCAGTGAACCGAAAGGTAGCATTTATTTTCTGGGTTAAAAAAAAAAAAAGTCATGATGTCACCTTTGTTAGGATTTTACATTTGTCTCTATCAGAGTCAGCAAAGCAGAACACAGAGAAGAAGAAGAATGTTTTGTTGCTAATGCGAGCAGAGCCACACTAGTGGCCATGAGGGAGTAAGTACTTACTTATTTTAAAGTCTACTTTGTAGTTTAGTGGTGTATTTTTGGCATCCCCTGTGGATACATGGGGAAAGTAGACATCGTGACATAACAAACGCAATAAGTTTGGGAGAAAATGTTTTCTTGATTTCTTTGCCGTTGTTTTTTAATTATCTTTTTACTGTTGAATCCTTTCTTTGCTAAGGTACTAAAACACTGTCCAAGAAGGGTGTATAGACAGATAATTAATTCATCCAGAAGGTTGTATGTAATGTGCTCATCTCTTATCACCAGACAGCCTGGAGATTAACTTGGAGTGCACATATTTCCCACTAGGTCTGGGAAATATATGTCCTAATAATATCGTAGAGTTAATAAAAGTATTCTTCCTATTCCGGTGACTTTATGTGTCTTCCGTCCATGTGTCAGTGACTGTTTTTACTCTATAAGAAGGTTTCGGGTGGGAAGGTTGATCCTAGGCAACATTGGGAGGGAGGAGAAAGTGAGGATCCTGTTGTACACTATCATCTTCATAATTATGGGCAACTTAAAAGTGTCATTTCATTTACTGTGCTTGTCGATGTTTAAACCAGGCCAACACACAGTGGAAAAAACACCCATGCAATTGAGGGAAGTACATGGCAATGTTTTCTTTTCCTTTGGCCAAAGAATTGCAAATTCTCTCCAGAAATAGGCATGAAAGTTGCTATGTAAAAGTTGGGTCATTGTGATTAATTATGTTCATTTGCAATGTTTAATTTTAAAAAGTGCCATAAACAGTAAATTTTACCTTTCAATTTTTGTAAAACCGTAAAACAGTTTGTAAAACCTTTCATGTATGTTTTACAGAGTTCTGTTTTCATTAAACATGAAAATCAAAATACAGTCTAATCTGAGGCTGGCAAGCAAAACTTCTGACTTCTCGTTTTTGTGGTATATTCAGCCACTGAAGGGAAATAAAATCTAATCCCTAGTGGCCAACTACGAGCTAAATTATTTTAACATCGGCAACTAATACCATTGTAAACATGTTTAAAGAGATCATAAGGACGTTTACAGAGAGACCGGTAACTTGGCACTAGTAACTTGCAATAAAAGCTAGAAACTGTCATGGTGCAGCCTGGCTGGCTGCACCCTGAGCATTCCCTGCCTCCCTTTTTCCCAGTGCAGCCCTGATTAGGAACACCTGTCAGGCTGTAATTAACTATGGACTGGCCCCACCTGCTCACACCACTATAAAACTCACCTCAGTTTGTTCCTTGTCGCCGGCTCGTCTTCAGTCTTCACCAACGTCATGCCTGTCAAGTCCAGTTCTCTTCTGTTTCGACTTACTCCCCGTCAGTCAAGTTAAGTTTGCTCGATGCTGCGCTGCTGGATCTCTGCTCCTTTGTCCTGGTTATTCTCTCGTCTGCAGCCCTGGTTCTGCAGCAGCCCAGCGCCTCCCGGATTTCACTCTATTGCCCTGTGGGATTTACTGCAGCACCTGCGTCCAAGAAAACCTGTTGTTGCTCAGTCTGGACTTACTGTAGCCCTGGCGTCCAAGGAACTCTCTCTCATCGCTGCATCACAGGGTTTTCAGCAGTCCCGTCTCCAGATCCTGCTCTGTCTTCTCCGGTCCGTCCCAGTCAGCCAGCTCCTGCACCCTTCAACTCCCGTCCGGTAACTGACTCTGGTTCTCAGCATCCACTATCCACTGTTTGCAATAAACTCTCAAAACCAGCTCTGTGTGTGTGTGTGCTCTGTCCGGGTTCATCCAAGACAAATCATGACGGTACGAGCAGGCCAAAGATGAACCCGAGCACACACAGAGCTTTTGTGCAGGAGCAGGCTGGATTAAGCTCAGTCCCGCCGTTCGCCGAAGGCTCAGCCCCGCTGGCCGCCGAAAAGCCAAGCTCCACCGTCCGCCGAAAAGCCAAGCTCCGCCGGCCGCCAAAAAGCAAAGCTCCGCAGGCCGGCGAGGGTTCCGCTCCGCCTCAGTCAGAGGCCTCCGCGACGCCCGCCTCTGGCTCTGCTCCGCCGGGGTCGCCATCTGCGACGCCCGCTTCTGGCTCGTCTCGCCGGGGTCGCCATCTGGGATGCCCACCTCTGGCTCTGCTCCGCCGGGGTCACCATCTGCGACGCCCGCTTCTGGCTCGTCTCGCCGGGGTCGCCATCCCCGACACCCGCCTCTGGTTCATCTGCCGGGGTCGCCCTCCGCGACGCCCGCCTCTGGTTCCCATCGTTTCCACAAGGATTCTGCGCTCAAAGGTTCCGGCGCTCTCAAGATTTCCGGCGCTCTCAAGGTTCCTGAGTCGTCGTTCTCAAGGTTCCTGCGTCATCGTTCTCAAGTTCCTGCGTTGTCGTTCTCAAGTTCTTGCGTCGTCGTTCTCAAGTTCCTGTATCTCCATTCTCAAGTGCCTGCATTCTCGATCCATATTGAAATTTCTGAATAAAATATCTACTCGATACATTTTTGTTTTGCTTACGAAAATCTAAAGAAATGCGGTCTCTTTACATTTCCCAATGTTTTTTGCCAACAACTTTTGATTAAATTTAGCTACTATTCCAGTACTCATTTGCAGGATAAAACAAGCTTTCATATTTTATTATAAATTGATACAATATAGGACTGTCAAGTTTGGATCAGGCTTAAAGATGCAAAGCATAAAAACAAAGAACTAAATCCCTTTTTAAAGTTGTTTCTAAGTTTTGTGATATCCCTTATTGTAATACACAACCAAATTAGTGTAACATTTGGCAAATTTTGTAGACATTCCGATTCTTATTGAAATATAAACTTTCAAGTCACCTAAATTGGAATTTCTGGGGGAAGCTTGCTGCTATCCATAAATCCAAGCCTATAGTTTCCTCCAAACAATCTATCCATTCATCCATGCATAAATAATATGGTTACTCAAGCGTGTTTTAGGTCTGCCCAGGAGGTTTCCTTCCAGTAGGACATGTCCAGAACACTTCCCAAAGGAAGCACGCGAGGGGCATCCTGATCTCAACTAACCTCAAATAACAATGTGGGGGAGCAGTAACCCTTCTCCGAACGTATCCTTGAGGCTTAACCCAGCCAACCACCACAGGATGCTAATTTTGGCCACTTGTATTGTGACTGCTGTCCTATGGGTCATGATGGGTCATTAGCGAGCCTAAGAGTGTCTTAAGCGGGGAAGATGGTGAAACCAGAGAGAGCTAATTGCTTTGGTTTTCTATTGACCTGTGCCAGGTTGATGTGTTTTTGCTATGGATCATACTACGTAGGGTTAGAGCCCTAAGTAGAGATGGACTGGAAAAATTACCAATTTTGAGGGGTTATTTAAAAAGTATATATTGATGGCAATGTTGAATTCAACTACAAGGAAAATAGACAGTTAAACTTAAAACAATTACTCTTTAAAAGTGGTAGTTTTGTGATTTAAGGAAGATTACAGCTCATTTTATTGGTAACTGTTTTAATGCAGTTGGGTTTTCTTTGTGCAGCAGTTGAAAAATATTGATTGGAGGGGGGCACAAAAACTCTTAAATCACAGGGGGCCCCACCAAGAAAGGTTTGTGAACCATTGCTCTATTGTTAAGAATATTTCTTATACATATTAATTGCAATTAGAATGCAATTTTAGGCATCTAGTATTACTCAAAACACGTCAAACTCATTTCAATATCAAAGATTATGCCACAATAACAAAATAGGAGGCATCCTAATTAGTGAAGATGTATATTTTAAAACTTTACAAGGTTTTGGTATAAAGCAAATAAACGCCTGCGAGGATAAGTAAACTTGATCTGTTTTACAGATTGCTCTATAACCTGCCAGCCACTCACATCAGTTTGGAGACACTTCTGGTAATTTCAAATAACATTTTGCAAACCCGCCAGTAAACAGTCAAACAAGAAGTTTTTATTTTCCAGCACAATTTGTTAGAGGTTTTTAATTGTTTTTAATTAGCATTCTGCATTTTATTTCTTTTAGAAATAATATCATACTCACTCTTCTATTTGTATATTTTATACAACAACCCTATAGATTGTTACCATACCAGGGAACACATAATTACAAACAAAGAGGGGACGGAATGCGGCGTTTTGGGAGGACTGGATGCCACAACTTTATGTAGCTGTGATAGACATGTATGTTTGGAAAACCTCCCACACACTGAGTCTCTTTTAGTTGTTGCAAACAATGGAGACATAAAAAATCTAAGAGAGAGAACCAAAAATAAGCATCATCTTGATACAAAGAGAAAGAACAGAAAATGATCTGAGGCTATTTGTCACAATATCTAGTTTCTCTGTCCTCTTCGGAAGCTGGCTAGTGAGAATATATCCCAGTCTCTGAGGAAAGGCTAAAGTTAACCCACACACACTCGACAGTCAGCATCAATGGAGATTTCTACGAGCACTGAATTAAGCCACACATTTAAAACCCGCCATAGCTGTGCATGGAGCACTGCTGTTTAGCCATGCTGTATGGTCTCAACCACACACAAGATTGAATTTATGCAGGTTTAAATCATCTGGAAGCTTTTTGAGGAGTTCGTAAACATTTGTGATATACATATCGTATCTATAGAGTCTAAATCCCCTTTAATGTTTTCACATTCTTATTATGTATTATAATAAGTAAATTATATAGGTTGTGGTGGTGATGGTTGTTGTTGGGGGAGAGGGGGGGTGGTCTGTGCCGGTAGACGTGGGTTACTGGCCTAGTAGCTGTGCCCCACTGGTGCGTTGGTGGTCCTCAGCGTCCGGGCTGGGTGTGTGCTCACTCCTGGCGGCTGATTTGCGGGGAGTTGGCTCCATGGCTCTGTTGGGATCTCGGGTCTCTGGGCCCATGGCTGGATCTGCTCTAGCATAGCTGGCTGCTGCAGCTCCCGGGGGCTTTAGCACTGTACCTGCTAGGAGGTTACCTGGGGCCCTCCTCTGCTCTTCCCTGGGATGATGGAAGCAGCTATCACTGTGTTGGTCTTTCTTGGACTCCTTTGCTCTGGGACCCTTTCTGGCGTCTGGGGTTCTGGTTTCCCCACTGTCTGCCTCAGCACACAGTTTGGGGGGGGGAGGTCTTTGGCTCCTGTCAACCACTATTGAGCATTTTTGTTATGGATAAACCTTCTATATACAGACAGGCTCTCATAGCCCCCTATGAGGTAATTGGAACCAGGTGCTTTCAGATTCACTTTTATACAGATACACCCTATCATTAGCTTTGGCTGTCACTATATAAATCTTGTATTAAATAATACTACATATGATGTTGTAGGGCGTTGGTCGTTCTTGCCTGTGATACCTTTTTGGTTGGTTCTGATATATATATATATATATATATATATATATATATATATATATATATATATATATACAGGACTGTCTCAGAAAATTATAATATTGTGATAAAGTTCTTTATTTTCTGTAATGCAATTAAAAAACATGAAATGTCATACATTCTGGATTCATTACAAATCAACTGAAATATCGCAAGCCTTTTATTGTTTTAATATCGCTGATTATGGCGTACAGCTGAAGAAAACTCAAAAATCCTATCTCAAAATATTAGAATATTTCCTCAGACCAAGTAAAAAAAAAATTATAACAGCAAAACAAAATCAAACATTTGAAAATGTCCATTAATGCACTCAGTACTTGGTTGGGAATCCTTTTGCACAGATTACTGCATCAATGCGGCGTGGCATGGAGGCAATCAGCCTGTGGCATTGCTGAGGTGTTATGGATGCCCAGGATGCTTCAATAGCGGCCTTTAGCTCATTTGCATTGTTGGGCCTGGTGTCTTTCAGCTTCTTCTTCACAATACCCCACAAATTCTCGATGGGGTTCAGGTCAGAGGAATTAGCAGGCCAATCAAGGACAGTAATGCCATGGTCAGTACACCAGTTACTGGTGGGTTTGGCACTGTGGGCAGGTGCCAGATCTTGGTTGTGCAGCGTTTCCTGCCACATTTCCCCCTTCCAACACACTTTTTGTGAATGTGCTTTGAAACTGCACTCTGTGAACAGCCTGCTCTTTGAGAAATTTCTTTTTGTGTCTTACCCTCCTGATGGAGGGTGTCAATGATGGTCTTCTGGACAGCAGTCAGATCAGAAGTCTGCCCCATACTTGTGATTTAGTTTACTGAACCAAGCTGAGTGTTTTTCAAGGCTCAGGAAACCCTTGCAGGTGTTTCGAGTTAATTAGACGATTCAAGTGATTAGTTGAATAGCCTACTAGTATACAGTACTTTTTCACGATATTCTAATTTTCTGAGACAGTCCTGTATATATATATATATATATCATCATCTGCATATATATATATATATATATATATATATATATATATATATATATATATATATATATATATATATATATATATATATATATATATATATATGCATGCAGGTGTAGAAGCAGGAGGCAGACTCTGAGGATGTCATCTTGTACTCTTTTGTCCTCTACTCAATTTTTGTCACATTTTCTCCCCTTTAGCATTTTGTATCATCCTTTTCTTTTCCTTTCTTTCTCTTTTACCTTTCATTTTCTGAGTCCATAGAATTTGAAATAATCCCAAAATGATATCTAATAAAGTCTTTTGCATATATATCAAGTGGAGCACTATAGCAAAAGCAGTAATGCTCCACTTGTGAAAGTAAAATCTGTTGGGCTCTCTTTGGCATTAAGACAATTTTTAATGCTACACTGCCAGACATGACACGTTAAAAAAAAGATGGACAAGCAGGTTATGGTAGGTTTTTAGTTGTGACACTTTGGAGAGTGGTGACCTAGTGGTTAAAGCAGGGTGGTATTGGAAGCCTTAGGTTCCTGGGTTCAAATCCCACAGAGTGTCACTCTTGGTCAATGACCAAGACTATTAGCTCCACAATATTCCTGGGGCAAAACACAATGGCAGTCCACTGCTCCCTAAAATGGATGGGCTAAATCCAGAGGACAAATTTAATTGGAAATTTAATTTGACATTGCAACATTGTATGTTGCAATGTCCAATAAAGTGGATGATTATTTCAATTTCCAGAAAATGAAATAAACAACATTTCGGGTAATAGTTTGAAACCTAACCCTGCACCACAACTTTATCCTTATATGTGAACTCCATTTATGAATCAGATGTCTTCTGAGGGAATCCGGTGGTTGAACAGAAATCCATAACAAACTTCAGATTTTTATTTGTAAAAATTTGGAGAACTATGCATCCTTTCCTTCCACAATAATGTGCTACTTTGTACTGGTCTAACTTATGAGACTCCATTAAAGTTTATTCAGGTGGAAAAGCTCAATTAATTCAGTAGGTATAATTTTTGAAGGTGCTATATATCAGTTAAGCCACATTTTGCAGTATTGGTAAAACAGATATGCATGTACATACAGAGATGAGGGGTGTGGTGTACACAAAAATCCCAGTCCAGTACAATAAGTCCATTTTCAAAGTCACGTTTCGTTCTGTTTGTTTTAGGTAAGCTTTGATCAAAAGAAATGTTTTTTTTTTTTTTTTTATTTAGCAGTGAACAAAGAATTTAATTTTAATTCAAAATAACTACATTAAAATGGCTAGTATAGAACTCACTGGAGATTAGGTTTGTTTATCTTCCATTAATAAAAGATAAGCACGTATAGCGAACCCTTAGATAACCACCGGAAAATGCTCAAAGTTGGTACTTGTGAATTGTGGAATGACTGCTGATAATTGAGAATAAAACTTTTTAAAATAATCCTGGAGTTGTTTTGCTGTATACATAGATTATCCAGTCTACAAGCAGTCCTTGAATGCAACCTAAAATTTCAGCTGTTGGGATATCCCCTCTTCTCACAGGGAATGCCGTCGACATGTTGGCTGCTGTGCAGGATTTTAGCCTGGTTAATTAATTACAGGTAGCAGGATTTGGACTTTAGTAAATGTTTTTTTCTGATACCAGTGGTGTTTATATCCATCTAGAAGTTGTTTCGGGTGAGCAATTAAGATTTTGAAAAACTTTTGTTCTGTCCTTTATTTCCCCATTGACACTGTGGCTGAGCGAGCAACCTTATTGTTTCTTAAATAGCAGACTTAAGTCTTAGCTGGGAGACCACCCTTTTCATTTGGTGTCACTTTTTAAAGTTGCACTACATGTTCAGCACATGTGTGTGTGTTGAACATGAAATGGGTGTACCCAAAATTTCCAGTACATAGACGTGTACCGTTTCAGCCTCCATAAGCATGAATTTGCACACGGGGAATGGTGGCCTAGTGGTTAGAGCATTGCCCTTGTATCCAAGAGGTTCTGGGTTCAGCTTCCACAGTCCCTGAGCAAGACCCTTAGCTCCGGAAAGCTCCTCGGGCAGTTCAATGCTCCCTAGGGGAAGTGTTAAAGGCAGAGAACAAATTTCATTGGAATCTATATTCCAATGACAACAAAGATGATGTTTGATTATTATTTGTAGAGAGCACAATGGGTTCTTATGCACCAGGTTTTAGTAAAAAAAAACTCCAGTCCATTTTAGATAGAAGGTAAACGTAGAGTATTTTCATCCCTAATGGTATATATGGTCAAAACTGAAAATAGCTCTGTCACCTTTCTGTAAATTCAAATGTCATTTTCAGTATCAGGTGCAATCATTTGCTGTAAAACAATCTGGAGCCCATAACATTTTTTGAGGAATTGTATTTAAATACAACATGTACATCTCAGTGGAAAATACTGGTTGAGTGATCAGACTGCATAGGAACCTGGAGAGATGAACACAAAATCCAAAAAAACAAACAAGAAGTCACACATACCTCCTAACATGTGGAACACAGCATGAGAAGCTTGTGTCTTTAAGCTAACATTTATATGACATCTCTGACAAGAGACAGCCTGCTCACCCCAATTATCTCACCTCATGTTTCCCTTCTCCCTCCTCTAATTAATACCACCCTCCCTGCTCTTCTCCATGCAACCCACAAAATACATAGATTCAGCTCTTCTGCTCTGTGTAAATGTCTAACACTGCTGTCTGTCTCCTGTCTAAATGGGTGGGAAACCTAAGTGATGGAGGAAGGTGAGCCAAGGTCGATGACTGACCTTTGACCCCAGTAAGGAGGATGATTGATCCAATGCGCAGAAGTCCTTAAACATTCTGCTTTCACAAACTACCTTAATCTTATCGTGACACCACATTAGGCTGAGCTTTGGTACAATAACCAAATTGACTCATCACAAATTATCACAGTGCAATTTTTATAGTAAAAGTCAGATAAAACATGTAATCTTAATGCACATCATGCACAGTTTACCTCACTTAATTTCTTTGCTCCTTTGAAGCTTTGTTTTCCTGGCAATGCAAGCCCTCCTTCTCTTGCACACAGAAATACATCAAAAAGACAAATAAGCCTGTCAGTTGTGTCTCTGCGCATCTCAACGTCTGCATATGCATGCAGGAATTGTCAACACTGCACAGCGAGATCAAGCTGGCAATCTGTCACAACGCAGGGGATACAGTTGAGGATTCCAAGTGACTGATGACACATGGAGACATTAACCCCCTCTGATGTGGTGGTGGGCATTTATGTAAGTGAGGAGACATGGCATGAATGTCTAACCTCCTGATTCCCAATAACGAAAACAGTAATCCCCGACTAAGCTTTAAGATAGAAAAAGTGTTTTGGAAATAGAATTGATACAACATGTTAAACTAAATGCCCAATATTATATTAGATGATGCAGAATATAAATTTTTGTAGACAGATACTTCACAATACAGCATAAATGATACTTATTTTTTTGGTCTTAACCAGTACAAAGCAAATGAGAAGCTTACAATTCCGCAGATATTTTGATGAAAAAAAAATATTTTATTTAGGTACCGCTTTACCAAATAGTAAAATAGTATACAAGAAAATAATTACTTTAAGCATGGCATTCTGTGATGGAATTACATTATGCACCTTTGATTCGGTTCAACAGGAAAACTGCTTTATTAAATAAGCAAACAAAGACCAGGAAATGCAACAATCCTACTTTATTTCTGTGTTTCTGGCAATTATACATCATATTTGTCTTCGGTGATCAGCTAGAATCAGCAGGTTAGGTTGGAAGTTCTAATAAATTTCTGGTTGACTTTAACATCCTGAATTAATATTTTTTGTAAATGCTGAAATGTTTAGCCAAGGCATGTTTTTACTAACATTACTTATTTTATTAACAACCATGGACAATCATTTCTTTAATACTGATAATAGTGATGGTCATTCTGCCCCTTCATCATTTTGTACCTGTGCAGTTTTGTACAGTTCTTTAATTTTGAGGGCTTTTTCAGGAACAACATGGGTTGATGGATGTTTCGTACGTGCCATACAATTCAATTGATACCTGCCAGGGTGAGGGAATCTATAACAGACCTATCAACAAATAGCTAATATTGAAACAGACAACTTCAGGTTTTCCAGCATATTTAATACTTCACTGTTTAGGATACTAGAATTTATTCACCTTTTTAACTTCGAAATAAACATCAGCGTCGGTCCTAGTGCCAAGAATGTAGTATTACTCAGCTTTGGGGTCACTGTTCTCGAGAACGGCTTGCATAAGAGCCTCATAAGCAAAGTACCTCAAAACAACTCTGTTTTTTGCCTTTTTCACTATACATGATCGGAAAGGCGTATCTCCAGACATGCTTGCTATGTTATGCAAGTTTTAGACTGTTAATAGTTTCAGGTGACCAAGATGGAAATGGCTGAGTTTAGAGGGATTTTGATGCAAATAAATAAAAACTTTAGTATTGATTATATCAAAATAACTTTTCAGAGAGGGTTTTCAGAGAGGATTGTCAAATTAATGTATGTCTCTTCGCGGCATTTTAGTCTCTTTTTCCCATCTGATAGTTTAAGACCTTAGTTTTTATGTTTTTTGTAAAAGTCAAAGCAAACTGACAGACGTTAGTAATAATTAGCATATGTCTAAATGACTAGGAAGGTATTGATGAAGGTTCTCATATTAGTGGTCAGTCAAATTTAGCCCAAGGGAGTGAGATGTAATGAAGCCTGTCATCTCCTTCTCTACTTTTAGCTCCAGTCAACTAAAAACTGAAAAAAGACCCTCTGTTCACAAACAAAAGGAGAAAATATGGCAACAACAATAACCAGAAAACACAACCATCAGATCCAAAACTGCTTGAAAACAGAATTTAAATTGCGAGTTAAGCACAGTTTTGAGTTCAGGTGTGAAGAATACTACATGAGAAAGAGTTTTATTGGAAGATTCAAACAAAATATCAAGTATGATATTTGTGAGATAAAATGTGCTTGGTGTGCTATAATAAAGCCATAAGGGCTATATATTAAATCCAGGTCAGCATTTTTATGGTTTCCTGAAGCAGAACTAAATATAAAAATAGCTGCTGCAAATATTTATTTCCTGTAACCATTCAAAATACTTCAAAAGATTTTGAAGACCTAAGCAGCTGGAAGGTTTGCTTATGGCCTGAGAGCCCCAATAAGACACATTCACACCTGGAAGATCAGCAAATCCCCCAGTTGTCCAGATTCTAAGGAAAACATTCGCATTTATGTTAACAACATCATACACCAATCAGTGATAATGTTAAGACAAGCATGGACATCCTGACTGGTCTGCAGCTGTTCAGCTCCATTTGCAACAAATAGCACTGTGTACTATTAGCTATTTCTATCAGAATCAGCATTAACTTCTTCATCAGTAGCTCTTACGTTGGCTCAAACTATGTGCATCGAATAGCGTTGGCCACTATGGCCCAGTCCTGCACCTTAGCTTTAATTCAGTAGAGATGCTTAGGGTAATGGCGTGTGGGAGACTCCACTGTTTGCAAGCAGTGGGGTCTCGTACACCTCTGCCACAACTAAAATTTTAATGCACTTTAGACATACACGTCTGCATTCATAGCAACATTTCACATTGCAATACACTCACACTGGAGAGTGGGGGGCAGCGGAGAGGTGGATCTGGGTTGGAAGTACTGTATGGTCCTGTTGTTCCTCCACATCATCTGTGTCGGTCCGGTGAGGTCTGGAGGTCAATGAGGGGCTGCCCCATTTGGTGTGGTATTGTTTGCATGTGGGCTTGGGCCCTGTCCCGGGGTGGTAAGCTCCTATTGGGTGACTTGCAGCCCACAGGGATGTGTTTTGGTGACTGTGGGCCAATGAGACTACACTAGGTTCTAGTGGGCATCCCTCCTTCCCAAGGGCTAGCTAGCTAATATGGCCTTCCTATCTTGGCCCATGTAAATTCTGGCTGCCATGGTGGATGCGGTCCCTCCTTCTTGGTACTCCGTGGTCTTGCTGCCAGGGGATTTGTGCAGGTCTTCGACCACTGGGGGACTGGGTCCCAGATTTGGCCTGTGCGGCGGGAATGGCAGTGGGTCAGGGAGGCTTGGTGTCCTTTGTCCCTTCCTGTTCCTGTTTGGCATGGGGGCAGATGTTCCTGTGCTGCACTGGGGACCTACCTTCGTGCAGGGTACTGCTGCCCTGGGGTGATGCCTTGTGTCTGTGTGCCTTGGGCTTATGTACAATTCCAAAACCTAGCCCACCTGCCCTTTGGTGGTCTTGGGTGCTGTGTGTTGCAGGCTTTCTACCATTCTCATCACTCCAATAACTGTGCACCTCCAGGTGACCAACTCACTGACATACACATTTGGTAGGTGGGCACCCAGGTAGGCTGTAACATTTCAACAATTCTCAGTTAGAACTACTGCCCAAAGTATGGCACAAATATTTCACACAATGATACAAGCACCACTACCAGCCTATACCCCTAATACAAGGCAGGATGGACCCTTTAAAGTTTTTTTTACACAAAATGCCAACCCAACCATCTTGAGGTCACAGCTGAAATTGAAAGTTATCGTATGAGGCAATCTAATTTCTAATTTGTTATAGCCCAGTTTCGGTGAGAATGTGCAGCAGCCTCAGTTTTCCTTTTCTAAACTAGCAGGAATGGCATCTAAACTGGTCTTCAGCAACTATTGCATACCTGCATTAAGGTTTTATGTTTTGTAGGTTCACAGATGGTGATCCACATGCCACGATTGTAACATTTGAGCTACTGTTGCCTTTCATCTCAAACTAGTCTGTCCATTCTCCTCTGATAACTAAAAGGCATTTTCATCCCAACAACTAGCACTCATTGGAAGTTCTCTTTAAATTTGATCTGTTTTATGGAAAAATCCGACTGAATCACCAATTTATGAAATGGCCTGTCTGGCAACAACAGCTGTGCCACATCCAAAGTCACTTAACTTCTCCTTTTCTCATAACTTGGATGATTGGTTTGAACTTAAGCAAGTCATACAGGTATGGATTACCATGTGATTGGCTGATTCGCCATTTGTGCTAAAAGCAGTGGAAGATGGGTACCCATTAAGGTGGCTGGTTAGTTTAGTTTAAGTAAACTATTAAATACTATTATTATCTGTCACATTTATGCCATAAATTTAATTTTAGAGGTTAAGAAGAATTACTCAAAGGTACTTGAATTCGCCAATCACTAAGAAAATGGGGAAAATATTAAGCCCAATCTGGTTTTAAAATATTTATCCTATGTTATAGTTATATATGTTATATATATATACAGGACTGTCTCAGAAAATTAGAATATTGTGATAAAGTTCTTTATTTTCTGTAATGCAATTAAAAAACATGAAATGTCATACATTCTGGATTCATTACAAATCAACTGAAATATCGCAAGCCTTTTATTGTTTTAATATCGCTGATTATGGCGTACAGCTGAAGAAAACTCAAAAATCCTATCTCGAAATATTAGAATATTTCCTCAGACCAAGTAAAAAAAAAATTATAACAGCAAAACAAAATCAAACATTTGAAAATGTCCATTAATGCACTCAGTAATTGGTTGGGAATCCTTTTGCACAGATTACTGCATCAATGTGGCGTGGCATGGAGGCAATCAGCCTGTGGCATTGCTGAGGTGTTATGGATGCCCAGGATGCTTTAATAGCGGCCTTTAGCTCATTTGCATTGTTGGGTCTGGTGTCTTTCAGCTTCTTCTTCACAATACCCCACAAATTCTCGATGGGGTTCAGGTCAGGGGAATTGGCAGGCCAATCAAGGACAGTAATGCCATGGTCAGTACACCAGTTACTGGTGGTTTTGGCACTGTGGGCAGGTGCCAGATCTTGGTTGTGCAGCGTTTCCTGCCACATTTCCCCCTTCCAACACACTTTTTGTGAATGTGCTTTGAAACTGCACTCTGTGAACAGCCTGCTCTTTGAGAAATTTCTTTTTTTGTCTTACCCTCCTGATGGAGGGTGTCAATGATGGTCTTCTGGACAGCAGTCAGATCAGCAGTCTTCCCCATACTTGGGATTTAGTTTACTGAACCAAGCTGAGTGTTTTTCAAGGCTCAGGAAACCCTTGCAGGTGTTTCGAGTTAATTAGACGATTCAAGTGATTAGTTGAATAGCCTACTAGTATACTTTTTCACGATATTCTAATTTTCTGAGACAGTCCTGTATATATATATATATATATATATATATATATATATATATATATATATATATATATATATATATATATATATATATATATATATATAAGAAAAGTTGGTACAAAAGGGTATGCTGCTCAGGTCCTCACAAAACCTTGAGCCGGCCGGTTGTTAATGCCGCACTGATTTGTAAGCGGCGCTGGATTTCAGCACCGTGGACAGCGCTCTGCCTCCTTCCAACGCGGTGAAGAAGAAAAGGGGAGGGGGGTATGAGGAAGAAGACGGGTGGCTGTAGTGTTGTCGGTGGTAGGGGTTTCCCTGGCAGATTTTAGTAGAGGGTCTTACACAGTGATTCCTACCACCTTCATCTTCTTCTCCTCTCCTCCCCCTCCTCCTCGTTTCCCTTTCGCAGATTTCCATACGGAGGGAATAGCCTGCCGTATGTGCGTGGGGGTTCGTGGCTTTCATGCAATATTGATCGACCCTGCCTCACACAGGATGGACAGAGGAGAGAAGCCGAGAGGAGAGGAGAGGAGAAAGCAAGGGAAGGGAGGGGGTGTATTTCTTTGGACAGCATTTATCATGTATCCACCCAAGCAGCACCATTGCCCCCTCCCTCGTTACATTCCCCGCAAAATCTGTTTGATTTACTCGCCGATCATGACCGCAACCGCTGGATTCGCCTGATTGACGCTCACAAGTATGACAAAGCAACACACACACACACACACACACACACACACACACACACACACACACACACACACACACACACACACACACACACACACACACAGATGTAAAGAATGGGAGACATGAAGGCCGGCGGCGGCCAGCTCCAGCTCCAGCAACATCCGCATAACGCTTCCAACATCGGAGACGCGCCGTAATCTCGTTGAATTAAATAGGCATGCCAGAATTTACAAGCGTATGGAACCTCGCCAAGCGCAAGCCAAAGTTATCCTCATTCACACAACATTTTCAACATCCGATGTCCGTTCCGCATTTTTTGGAGGTTTTCCTCCAAACACCACGTACAGCTCTTTAAAAAAGGCCAATGATGCGCTCATCATTTACCTAACGCAACTGTCGTGAGTAACACTTCAGAAATCGCTGTGATCAGCTGGATGTCAATAACGCAATTTTGAGCATATTCATCAGTGGCCCAACAACAAACAGTGAGCTGCATTTTTTCCCTTGCTCTGATAAGCTGATAGGGACATGAATTATTCAGTACACATAAACTGTGCGCCTTTTTCCCCAAGCAGGGGGAGTCGGCTAGAGAAGAAATGTACAGTGCAAAACGCATGTTTAGTGTTTCAAATGCGCTGGATGTCAGGTATAGAGCAAACACGAGAAAAGAGGAAAAATATCCAGGCTGCAAGTCTGCGTCGCCTCCAAGGGGATGCAAAAAAAAAAAAAAAAAAAAAAAAAACAGCGAGAGACCGAGAGACGCCGCCGCCGCGCAAAGTAGGAAAAAAAATCCAGCAGACATCTGTAGAAATCAGGACAGACAGGCGGCGTAAAATCAACCCACAGAAAGATGAGAGCGACGTGAAGGAACAGATTGGCAGCTGTGCCGTTTACCTGTCAGGACTCCGACCCGGATTTGGTGGTCGTGGTTCGTTAAAATCATCCCGTCTGACGCCATGTTCAGCAGCGCTGTCGCCCGCACCGAGGACTCACGGCAGGGCCCAGAGCCGATCTAATCGAACTCGGAAGAGGCAAAGGGAGGGGAGGAGGAAGAGAAGAGAGGGTTGGAATACAGCAAGATTCAGCCAGACGTGATGTGTAGAGAGCAGAGTGATCATTGGGACACCTACAGAGGAGCAGGGCAGAATGCGGGGGCGGTTTAAAACCGCACGCATCACTCAGCTGGCCGCCTGCCATGATAGTAGTGTGTAGCCTTGATTAATTCTCAGAGAGACTACTCTTGCTAAAACTATTCCACATTTTTTCACATTACTCTAAACTTCAATGTATTTTATTGGGATTTTGTATAATAGGCCAATATAAGTGGTGCACACTTGTGAAGTAGAAATACATGTCCATTTACTCTTATACAGTACAACCAGTCGCCTTCAGAAGTAATCTAATATTTAAATATTGTCCACCTGTGTGTAATTTCACCTCTGTATGAATGGAGGTGCTGCATGAAGCCTTCAGAGCTTTGCTAGAGAGTATTAGAGAACAGCAGACAGGTCAAGGATGAACCTATTGAATGGTTTAAAGCAGCATTAGGTTATAAAACAACATCATATGCTTTGGACATTTCATGAACCAGTTCTCAGGCCATCATCTTAAAATAAAGTGTACAGAGGAACTACAAACCTACCGGGTCATAGCTGTCCACCTACACCGAGAGGCATGAATCAACAGTATATGGTAACTCTAGATGAGCTGCAGAGATCCACGGCTCTGATGGGTTAATCTACCTGCACTATGACTATTATTTGTAATTCACTATAAAAAGCTGCCTTTTATGGAGCAGTAAGAGAAGAACAATTGTTGAAAGAAAGTCATAAAAGAAATCTGGATTAGTTTGCCACAAGCCCTGCAGGGGAAACAACAAGTGGAAGAAGCCGCTCTGGTCGGATGAACACAACTAAACATTTTATCCTACATAACACAGTGTGGCAGAAAACCAACAATGCACATAACCCATGAAAAAAATATCCCCACCGTAAAATGCAGTGGCAGAATTGAGCTGTGGGGGTGCTTTTCTTCAACAGTGAAAGAAACTCTGGTCAGATATGGATGAGAAGATGGATGCGGCTAAATACAGGGACATCTCAGAAGAAAACCCATGAGAGGATGGAGAATCTGGGGTGACTGTTTTCTTCCTGGCAGGACAATGACCCTAAACGTATAACTACAGCTACAATGTCCTAACCATGCCTGCAAGATGAATTCTTGTGCATTCACAAACACAAGAATCCATCTTGTACCGCTTCCATTTCAACTGTTTGTAACCGAACCAAAACTTTGGGCCAATCACGTTCCGGTATTATGGTTTAGGGCGCGACATACCGTTTTGAGAAAGCAATAGCTTACCCCAGCCGGACCAAAATAAACATGGCAGTACAGGAAGACGCACACACAGATGCTGCTATGACATGTGTTTTGTCTGAATCCATGGTTTCTTCTTCGAAAGAAGAACAACAAAAAGTGCCTTGGCCAGCATAAACTTGTTATGGTTTCTCATGACGCCTGCAGCTTACATTTTCATTTGATACCACGATTGGCTAAAACCAACCTTTGGTAGGCAGGCACTAGGTTTCGCTTCACCCAATCAGCTCGGAAAGTTCTGCTAAACGTACAGTGCTGCACATTACCAATCTGTTAATGTCCTGGGGTCCGTTCTTCGTACGTTGCTTAAAACATCCAAGATCAAATGACACATCCAAGATGATTTCATCCGGCTAATCATGATCCGGCTAATTGGGTTCTTCGAACACACCTGTTGTTTAGGATTAGTATCGCTGGATTGAGTTATCTGAGACAACTGCGCGTTCATGCGTTTGTTTAAAAGGGGAAATGTATCGATAGTAGAAACAATGATCAGCAACGCTGCTATTGGCTGTTCAGCATGGCCAAAGAACGCCCACAGTTTTTCTCCCAAGCAGAACAAGAGCTTGGAAGGTTATGCCGAATTTGAGTCATTAATTAAAACACCTCAAAATCTGTTAAAGCCAGGAGAGAGGGCTGGCAAAAAGCAGCAGACAAATTAATGTGTAAATACTGTCCATGGTAGATGTTTCTATCCCTTTCTACAGTATGAATTTTTGCATTTTAATAATCTCATATTTACTTTGTTCTTTTATGTCAGAGCCTCCACGGGACCCAGTAGAACATGGGGAAAAAGTGAAGTACAAGAATATTCTACAAAATGGTAGCCTTTAATTATTATACTTTATTTTAAAAAAGCACTTGTTATGTCAAGAGATCCAAATTTCAGTGTCATTCCTTAGACACGGGAAGTAAAGGACATGTGCAAACTGGGAATTTTAACAAAAAAATCTTTATCCATAAAAAATGAAAATTTTCCTTTTCCAAGTCATCCACAGTTTACACGGCAAAACTGTATTGCTCCGTGGCTAGATAATCCATCCATAGTTTTTTCTAATACAATATACGGCTCGACAGGAAGCAAGCCTTTCAAAGTAAACTAAACTTCACAATAAAATGGCCCGAACAAATCTTCTTACTGAATAGGATAAAAATAAAAAGCAAACCATCATACAAATAACTTAAATATTTTAGATTTATGGCTCCAACACCACTTTTTCCTCTTTAAAAGCCACTGTTAAATGATGTGTTTGTCTGTTTATAACAGCCACCAAGAAAATCTCTCTACTGTCGCGCTGCGCTAAAGGATCCTGTCTATTGCGCAATACGCGATTAATTCGAAAAACTCTGCAAATTATTCTTGCACCTTCCGCAACAGGTTGCAGTCGTAAAAATGGACATGGCTACGGCAGACTTCCCTATCTTTCGAAGAACCAAACGATCCAAGATCATGCCAAATCGTCAACAATGAAATCCTGCTAACTGAGTTAGCGACGTACGAAGAACGGACCCCTGGTGTATCTCAATAATCCAGATAGAAAACAAACAAAAACAAACTCAGTAGGTCCTCTGAATGGGTTGTTCTTTGTTGAAAGGTTTTGCCTCTTCTCCAAGAGACATCTTCAGTCTGAAGCATTATAGGTCAACTCATTACCACTGCAATCATAGCTACAATGGAGAACGTATTCATATATTAGAATTACATTCTATTTCTGTGTTTAACACTTTGTTTTTGCTCTATTTGTTAGTAAATGAAGAGCTTTTGTGTATTTTCACAGCAAGACAATGTGGCTGGAAGTACGATAGGGCCCATGCGTGCAATGGGTAAACAAGGAAAGGCAATGGAGCCCAGTGAGATGTAAACAACGTTATAATCATGTTATAATAAATTAATGCAGTCATATGTTCATTCTTACCTTTGAAAGGTAATGCCAGTAGATCTGGTTTGTACTGTGAATTGGTTGAAACAAATCCACGCAGCACATGAATGAGGCATCTTCTCCAAAATGCTCCACTACGCCACCTCCAGTATGACGTTGACGTTCGATTCAGCGCTAAACGAGGCATCTACATATGTCTGTGTTGGAGTCGAGTGAGTCAGCAACGTCCAGCAGAGTTTTGAAAAGGAAGAGTAAACAACCCTAGCCCTGTAGATCCGGTTGGTCTTCGACCACACAGAGCTGTCACTTTACTGCGAGGCATCGCAGGACGGTCTACTGGTTCTTACAGTAGCTGCGTCAATTGTTGCCACGCTGCTTTTTGCGGGACTCCCGACCAACAATGTCAATGTCGGCTGATCGTGCCCGGTGCAAAGTTCTTTTCAGGCTCTAAAAGGACTAGGTAAAAACTACCAAGATACCAGGTTACCAGGACACATATTGTATTATTTTAAAATGATTATATGCTTTTGGTATTTTCTTTTTATGGTCAAAATATGTGACTAAGATCCTTTTAAAGAAATGTGTACAGACAAAAGAAAAACATACAAAAGTATCTATGTGCAAAGCTGCAAGAGACATATCTCAAAATACCCCAGCTATGATTGCATCAAAACATGCTTATTATCTTATAGTTTTATACACATGGGCACAACACCTTTCAGATTTTTTTTTGTAAAATGTTTTGAAAGCCTCACATTTTTTTAACTTCCACTTGACAATTCCACCTTCTGTGTTGGTCTATCACCTAAAATTGTAATAAAATACACAGAAGCATATGCTCATAACACGACAAGTTTCCCCATCACAAGACAGAGGAACACCCCTTCTCAATGCAGAGGCTTTACTTCAGTCTGACCCGTAAAAATGGAAGATGGCATCCCTGGGCTAAACAAGCATTCAGATGCTATTTATAGACTCCCTGCTTGCTTCCATGGTGTATAATTTCTCTTGTTTATTTTCATGGAAAAAGAGCCCATCCTCCAGCATCTGCTGGGAATCAATCAGTATGCATAATTCATTAAGGGAGGCATGCAGGCTATGATAGGAACAGAGGAATAATGTTCAAAAATGAAGAAACTAACAAAAGGTCACCTCAGTAGTGTAACTGTGTTTGTGTCCTATGACCCGACGAAGAGAAATAGCATATTTTACACCCTTTATATGCAAGTAAGCTCCTCTGCTTTACCCCTGGACCATTTTTCAAGAAATGATCTTTCCCAAGGGCACAGATGAGACCATTTAGATTTACAAGATGTCTTAACTTGAAAAAAAAAATAAAATTGTTCTTCTTACACGTTTTAAGAGTTAACATTCTTATGCTTGTATGAATTTACGTATGTTTCAGTTGCAAACAAAAGATGTATATATCCAAACAATTTTTAAATAACTAATTTTAAACGGATACTGTACCTTTTAAGAGTTTAAAAATCTGAAATATGACATTATTCACTACCCTGTGTTCCAATTTCAAACAGTAATCCGTTTCCACAAGGGCAAATTGTGTTAATGCGTTGCTTGACACTTGCCTGGGACCAACAGAGATAATTCAAATGAATTAACAACTAACTTATGGGAAATGTTCTATGTATTACAGCTACACTTACTTGAAGAAAATTATTATACAATGTATTAGACCCTTAGGTGGAACAAACCACATTTTTGCATCTAAGCAACTTCTATCTTATTTATACAAATTAGTCCCCCCCCCCCATTATATTATGGAAGTAAATAATATAAGCAGTATTATATTAAAATGAAAAAAAAAAAGATTTTTCCACCAGTGCTAAAGTACATAGAGTATATATGGAGCCTGACAACAGTTTTCCACATTTTCTTACGCTAAAACCGAAATTGTATTTTAGCAACATATTATAAAATTAGCCAGTATAAAGTAGTTGATCATTTTAATACAAAAGGGCAATTATACAAAGTTCTCTAAATCTTTAGAATAGGGGTCTTCAACCCTGGTCCTCGAGATCCACTGTCTTGCATGTTTTAAATGTTTCACTGCCTCCACACACCTGACTTAAAAAATGGGGATTAACCCATGCAGCCCTTGATGTCTGTCGAGGAGGTCATGCAATCATTTGCAGAGATACATCTAAAAACATGCAGGATAGTGGGTCCTGAGGACCAGGACCCCTGCTTTAGAAATAAAATTCCTAAAACTGTTAAAAACATGCATTGCCATTAAGCCCTCTTTACTCTGATGGCTATACAAAAAATCCAATACAACCAGTCGCCTTCAGAAGTCACTGAATCAGAGTCCATTAGTGAACAAACACCATGATGAAGACGAAGAACACACCAGGCAGATTAGGGATGATACAGTGGAAGGAATTTAAAGCTAGGCTCGATTTTAAAACTACATCCCAAGCTTTGAACCCATCATCTAAGATGCCTCTCGGACGAACTGATTTTTTATTGGCCCAAGAAGTGCCAATGCAGGTGCAGAAATTTGGTCAGACAGGCTTCATGGTCCAGAGCTGGGTAAGCTTTCCATCAAGGTGAGAATTCCCCAGTTGGTGTGTAGAGTGTGACAATCGAAGAGAATAGCAAAGATGTGGAGGAAGAGGAGGAGAAGACAAGGACCCACTTGGCTGCAGACATCTGGAACCCCCCATCAGGAGTTTAGAAGACCATGTTTATGTGAGAATAGGCCTGCTTGTGTATAAGAGCATGCAACATTTTGTAGTTGCCAACTTATTAGTAGAGTTGCTCACAGCTCCTGGAGAGGTGATAAAGCACAGGACCATTGTTCACCCCTTTTCCCCGCCTCACAATCCATCACAATATTAAGAAGAGACTCGACAGAAAGGAGAAGCTGTTAATGTAAGATTTCCTGTATTCATGCGAGCCCGGCCAGGAAAGTCCCTTATTACCACCAGATTTAAGAAGGAGGTGTGTGTGTGTTTGCTTTTTGGGGGGCGTCGTTTGCATTATGCAACCTCAGATCTGCTTATGCTACGGTTTTAGGCAGGTGAGCAGTCTGTCTTAGGATTCTATTTTTTACACATGCAGTCCCTTGCAAAGGTATACTGTTTCAACCTTTCCACACTTTTTTCATATTACAGCCACACATCTCAGTGTATTTTATTAGCATTTGTATGTGATTGATCAACACAAGATAGCACATAATTGTGAAGTAGAAGAAAAATAAAACATGACTTTCAATTTCCTTTTTTTTTAACAAATAAAAATTAGGCTGGAGGCAACATTATGCTGTGGGGAGTCCTTTCTTTAGCAGGAGTCATGAAACAAAGTCCCTTCTTGGGAAGATGAATGGAGCTAAATGCAGGTCAGTAGTTGAAGAAAACATTCAAGTGCTTGCAAAAGAGTTGAGACAGGAGAAGATGACGATTAAGCGGCACAAAAATCCAGTCCAGCTTGAAATCCAGTTCGAAATCTGTTTCGCCTACTGTTTTTTTTTTTTTGCCAAGAAGAATGGGGCAAAAAAAAAAAACTCTCTCCAGAGAAAGTTTGAGACATACCCCGAAAGACCTGCGGCTGTACTTGCAGTAACCTGAATACAAATACACACCACCCTTTCCAAATTTTTAATAAAAGCAATTTATCATTTTTCTTCCGCTTAACAGTTATGTGCTGCCTCATTTTGGTCTATCACATAATGTCCAACTAACATCCAGGGTTACAACCTGATAAAATGCAAAAAAAAAAAAAAAAAAGAAGGAAAAAAAAGTGGATGCACTACATGAAGTTTTCAGATGCTGTGTTATTCTTTACATTATAGAAGGTGACTTTAAAAATAGAAGAAAAAGACTTCAGACATTTCCTAATGCAAACAAACAAACAAACAAAAAACCCTAAAAAAAGACACAGGACATAGTTGCCACATGGCCAAAAGACTTTCCACTACTGATCCAAAGCCTGCCTCAGTTGTTAAAATGAAGTCTAAAGTGGTTTAATGCATGATAAAACATACAACTTCTAATTTTAAAGAGTTCCACCAAGTTAAACACATTATGATAGTTGTACCTGATGGTTTTATATAACAGACATCTTGCTGAACATCAAATTGCACTGCATTTGTATCTGACTGGCCTGCAGCATATTAGTTCTGTAAAAGGAGTCGATGCACTGCTGTCATTTACGAGGTAGAAGGTAATTTTTTTATTATTATTTTTTGGCTCATGCTGCTATTCTTGTAGCCAGTTACAGGCTGTCTTGGAAACGCGCCCTGCAGTGGTTACTGAAATATCTCCCAAAGACAACAGCAAGATAGTCAAACTTACCTTGGGGCTTGTTCGGTGTTATCTCTTGATGCTTTTTCTGGAGAACTTGACTAAATCTGGCCAGAGCTGAAGAGGTAACGTCAACCAGAAAGACAGAGAAATCAATTATCCATCTGTGAATGAGCTACACAGAGTTAATTAAAGACTACTGGAGACAAAGCCCTTTCTTTAGAGGCAGTAATTTGGCAACAACATGACAAGAAGGCTGGTAAGGGTCTAAGGCATTCTGGAGTGCACACACACTCATCCAAGATAATAGATTAATGGAAGAAGAGGGAGTAGTTTATAAAAAAGATTGAACATGAGCATTAGGCAGTTTTCTTACGAGTGCAAGATCTCTGCTTACTACTGCCACCATCACAGTGGCGCTGAGCACCCCCCACCCCCACCCCCACCCCCACCCCCACCCCGAGGGCTTTTGAATCAAACCCATTACATCTGATACTGGATTTTTCTCCGCTCAGAATTAATGCAACGTGGACTCGCTTTCACTAAAGCTGGCCAGTGTCGCATAGTATCAGCATGTACAAAGCTGGACCACAGGGGAAAAAACCAAGAAGAGGACAGGGAAGGAGACTCGGGGCCTGAGATCCGAAGAGGGATACCAAAGGGGGAGGTTTGCTGCAGCTGAAAGAGCCATTTCATATTTCAAATTGTATTGATTTGAAACAAGGGCTGGCTGTCTTTATTAACTCGCAGGATATATGGCATCGTGCAAACAAGACGGGGCGGCTGTTCGTTTACACATGCTCCCTGCAGTCCATTTGCATAATTAAAAGAGTGGCATTTGAAAAGCAGAATATCATCATAAACAACCTCGGACACTACACTACCCCAGGTCATTTTTTAAGCTATGTAATTGGCCGCTAATGCATGGAAAACAAACATTGAAACATTATTTTTTCCCCCCTTTTTAAAAAAAACAAAACGTGTACTGTCTGGCAGTGTAGCACTTAGAATGACTTTCCTGGTGCCAAAATGTGAGCCCAACGTTGTTAGACATTATTTCTGGACAGAAACGGAAAGGTAAAAGAGAAAGAAAGGAAGAGAAAAAGGTGAGGCAAAACATTAAGAGGGGGAGAAGGTGGCAAAGATGAAAGAGGAAGAGGAAAAACAGAATACCAGATAACATCCTCGGAGTCTGCTTCTACATCTGCAGAACTAGAGATAGACAGAACAAAAAGAAAAAGAAGTATCACAGGTACAACCAACTCATATGATAACATCATTAAAAAATATCCAATATGATTTAATACAAGATGTATTTAGTGAAAGCCAAAGCTAATGATAGGATTTATCAATATAAGTGTATCTCTAAGGATACACTTACAGACTCCACGGTGTCTGTAAGTGGACCACCCAGGGCGGTGAGGCAGACACCGGGGAGACCAGAGCCCCCGACGTCCAAAAGAGCCCGCAGAGCATGGGAGCCCAAGGTGGACCAACACGGGGATGGCTACCTCCCCCATCCCAGAGAAGAGCAGAGGAGAACCACAGGAAACCTCCCAGCAGCCACAGTGCAGAAAACCCCGGGGGCTGCAGAGACGAGCCCGCTGGCTCCACCCACAGCCAGCTACGCCAGAGCAGATCCAGCCATGGGCCCAGAGACCTGAGACCCAAGGGCACAGAGCCAGCAGCCCATAACCCAACCTGACAAAGAAACAAGCACACAGTCACAATCACACATTCCCACCATAACGCCCACACATGCAGACACTCATAACCATATACTCAATCTAATAATACAGAACAATGGATGTTGTACCCACATTTGCATTCAACACACACATCCTATACTCCCAGGTCCAGGTACCTATACCCCAGAGGGGCGACCAGCCACGGGACCTGGGTAATGAGCCCCTGCACAAGGGGGGAGGAGAGCTGACTGCTTTGGTTGTTATTACCTGTCAGTATTTTCTTTTTTTTTGGATTTTAAAAGTACTTCTGGATGAGTGCTTCTGTATTTACCAGTTCCATTGTCCGAGAGTCCTTTCTTAATTTTTTAACTAGACATTTTTTCTTGGATAGAGTTAGAGTTGGAGCAGTGGGAATTTTGTTCACAGGCATGTAAGATTTCACCTTTTCTCTCCAAATATTGGAGAGAAAAGAATTATTATGGTCAAACCCTTCAATTGTAGTCTTATCACATTGTGGGACAAGTCACCAAAAATAGAGTCTCTAATTGGAGAGCATTTGCAAAATTTAACCAAAGAAAATCTTCATCAGCACTTTCGTGAACAAGGCAAGGCAAGGCAAGGCAATATAATGTATAGCACATTTCAATACAAAGACAATGGAAAGTGTTTTACATGACTAAAACATAGGAAAATAAAACGCAAGTTGGAATAAAATATAGAAACAAAATAAAACATGGGAAAATAGAAATTAAAAGCAAATATTAAAAACAGTTGGACTACAAAGTTGAACTAATGATGTATCCGTCATGTCATGCTTTTAGGTTTGCTTTAAGGATTGAATATAATTAATTATTTCTATAGGCTTTTATTTATTAAAACAGTTTAACCAGAACAGTTGAAGGCAATCCTAAACAAATGTGTTTTTAATCTTGATTCAAAAGAACTCAGGCTTTCACCACTTTTACAATTTTCTGGAAGTTTGTTCCAGATAAGTGGAGCCTGGGAACTACATGCTGCTTCTCCGTGTTTGGTTCTGGTTCTGGTTCTAGGTATGCAGAGCAGGTTGGAGCCAGACGACCTTAGTGGTCTGGAGGGTTGATACACTCATAACAAGTCTGTGACGTATTTAGATCTAAGCCATTCAGTGATTTATAGACTAACAGGAAGATTTTAAAGTCTATTCTCTCAGATACAGGGAGCCAGTGTAAGGACTTTAGAACTGGGGTGATGTTCTCTACTTTCTTAGTCTTAGTGAGGACACGGGCAGCAGCGTTCTGGATCAGCTGCAGCTGTCTGATCCACTTTTTAGGCAAACCTGTGAAAACACTGTTGCATTAATTCAATTCGACTAAAAATAAACGCATGGATTCGTTTTTCCAGATCCTGCTGAGACATCAGTCCTTTAATCCTGGAAATTTTCTTCAAGTGATAGAAGAACCACTTTGTAATTGTCTTTAGATGCTTTTGGAGGTTCAGGTCTGAGTCCATCACTACACCCAGATTTCGGGCCTGATCAGGGGTTTCTAGCTGAAGCGACTGAAGCAGCTGAAGCTGTGTGCTAACTTTTGATCTCTCCTCTATTTGTCCGAAAATTATTACTTCAGTTTTGTTTTTATTCAATTGAAGAAAATTATGGCACATCCATTCATTGATTTCTTCTAAGCATTTACTCAGCGTTTGAATGGATTCATAGTCACCTGGTGACATGGTGATGTAGAGCTGTGTGTCATCTGCATAGTTATGGTAACTGTTGATGTTTTTAATAATCTGAGCTAAGGGGAGCATGTAGATATTGAATAGGAGGGGACCCAGGATGGACCCTTGGGGAACCCCACATGTAATTTTTGTCGTCTGGGATGTAAAGTTACCAATTGATACAAAAAAGTCCCTGTCCTTTAAGTAGGATTTAAACCAGCCGAGTGCTGTACCAGAGAGGCCGACCCAGTTTTCCAGGCGTTCTAACAGAATGGAGTGAGCGACGGTATTGAATGCTGCACTGAGGTCCAATAATACCAGCACTGTGGTTCTTTCTTAGTCTGCATTTATATGGATGTCATTAAACACAGACTAAAATGCGTAGTAATTTTATTAAATGTCTGACCGTCTGAGAAAAACGACCTTTTTATTCAATGGTTATCAGTTTCTCCATTTTGGTGTTAAATTAATTGATATTACTTAATATTTAGGAGAAAATGTACACATTTTCTGGAATGCACAAGTTTAGTTGTCTTTATACTAGTCAAATCAGAGTTGAACATTCAACAGCAGCTTGCTAACGAGCTTCAGCCCTTTAATTGCATCACAAGTTTATGTAACACTTTTTTCTCTCTAGAATGTATACAGTCTTGACCCAAAAGCTAAGATTGTCCATGCGTTATTCTCCTTTTCTCTTTGCACTTTGCTGTTAATCTTCGGTTAAAATCAAGATTGATGACTACTTAAAGCCAAAGTTGTGTAAAAGAGGTTTTGTTGAAATTAGAAAAGTCTGCTTCAATACAACCAGCAATAATTCATTAAAAAGAAATTAATGGCATAACATTTTTAAAGTAATTAAAGGCTAAGCACAACAGAACCACCCAGGAGTGGCCATGCACTGTTGATTCTGAACACTTGTGGCTGTCTCTAATCATCAGCTCTGACATGCAAGTCAGGTAGTGTGAACTGAATTATAGAGAAAGGAGGAGAAATAAACATGCCTCCGGCATCTGTCCTTCCAAGCCGTTCCCTGGAAAGAATTTAATTCTGGGATTTGCTCTACGCCGCACAGCCTTTGGGACGTAATCTCACATCCACACAACTATTAACCTCTACCGGCAGAGAAGTTGGAATGACTTTCAAGCTCCAGTGGGTCCAGTGCAGGATAATGACTATGGTGAGTGTAGGTAATGTGGTTAGCGAGCTGTTGGGGCCAAGCTGTCAGCTTCATGGCAGAGTTAGAAGTGGGCGGGTGGGTGCTTTGGATGGGAGAGGTAAGAAACTAGGAGGAGGCAGAGGAAGAGTGAAGCTGGACCTGACAGGGCCTGCAAGCAGACGCAGAAGCTAGGGATCAGCAGCGTGGCTTGAGTGGATAGGACATCTTCCTGCACACAACTCCTCTCTTGAAGCTCCAACATAAAACATGCAAACATGTGTATAGCCAGTTGGAACAAACATGTAAGTACGTGTCTGCCCTTTACTCCCATACCTCCTTATTTATATAATTCCCACCCCCTCCTCATTATCTTACGAAAGAAGATGCTGTGGGGATGGGAAAATGGTAATGACAGCCAGATCCACATTACTTATTAGTCACCAAGGCTTTTGGTGGACCTCTGAGCACCATCCATGCCTCCTGGCACTTCATTGCAGCTGAATATCCACACACTCAATCTGACAGCCTGTCAATCAAATTGCCAAGCAACGATTCTGACAGTAATGGCTGCAGCGTTGCAGTTTGACCCCCTCTGGCCCAGGTACCTTCTCACCCCATCAGCTGCTCCTTAAAATGCACTCAGGGTGCTTTTCTTGATTTTTTTTTTGCTTATGTCTTGCATGAAGACCCTCCGTTGTCACCCCAGGTGACCATTGCTTGGTCTCCTATTTCACCGCAGGAGCCCTGACTCACATCCAGGCCAGTCAGAAAAAATGAGCCAGTCATGTGGAAGAGATCAGATGCAGTGAGGGAAGACACGCAACCTTTTAAAAACACTTTCTAAAGAAAGTGATGAAGAGGAAAAATGGATATGAAGAATTTGTGATATTAAGACGGGAGTGAATAAGACTCTACACTTCAGGGCAGAATAATATACAGTCTGTGTTTACTACATCAGCCACATATTCAGAATTTAAGATGAATAAATGTGTATATTTAACCAGATAAAGCTTTCAGAGTATCTGTCATTTCAGCCAAATCCAAAAGATTTAGGGACATTTTTTAATGCAACTAAACAGAAACTTGTATTTAGGATAGAAATTAGTTTTGGAGAGTTTTTTTTTTAATCACTGTACTAAAACATACAGTTTAGGCTTTTATTGGTGCATTTGAGCTGTTTCTTTTCTGAGAGGAATTATTATACATAGAACTGAAATGTTTTTCAAAAATATTTGTTGCACCAGAATGAATATATTTAGAATTTTCTTTAATTCAGAATAGAATCAATATACATATACGACTTCAAATGTATACAGATATCTTGATTATGAGTTGGATAAATGTCCCTTAGCAAGCTTCAATTTAACCACTATTGTTTGATTTTCTGTAAAAGCATATGTTGCACTCAGTGGATCTATCTAGCATTTCAGACTCTTGATTTGATCTAAAGTATTATAGTTAGAATTATTTCAGTGATATTATTATTTATATTATACTAGTATCATTGCATCACATATCAAATTTAAATACAAGGCATACTGTATAATTCAGTATAAGTATATATATATATATATATATATATATATATATATATATATTAAAAATCTGCAAATATTAGGTGTAATAGATTTATGGGTCTTGTCTAAAATTGTTAATCTAGGTGTGCAAGCAGAAGCACGTTGAAATATTATAGGATAATGTAAATGGAAGCCTCTTAGTGTGGGACAAGTCTCTTTCTCTCTTTATATATCTATCTAGATAGATATATAAATGTAATAAGTCAGAAACTCCACTTGTATTTGCAAGGCTATAACATGTTCAATAAGCTTTTATTAAATTTAAAAATGTCTCAAATGTGTTAGACCTTTTTTTTTTCTCAGCGTGATAAAGGGTCACTAACAGCACTATGGCTAACTGTTCAAAACCAAGCGCACTCCAAAACAGTTTTTTGTGTGTGTTTGGGATCATTGTCCTGTAGGAAAAACCTTATTGTATCCAAGTTTTAACTGTTGATCTTGGAGATATTCCGTCTTTGTTATTTCATGCAATAACTAAAACAATGAAAGGCAGGCACTAATGGGCAGAAGACCAGAGGATGCAGGTGGGGTGAAATGGCAGAACCAACACTGAACGGGAGTTGCAGGCAGTGACAGACTTGAGCAGAATGATGAAGGCATGAGCTGACCAGAACAGAAGGTGCAGACCGGTGACAGACCAGAACGGGCAGAGCAAGTGGCTGGACCTCACAGAAAACAGGGCAAAAGCTGAGCTGCACGCAGGCACTGGAACTTAACGTCAGAGAGGTCTGAACACGGGCAAAGATTCAGAGACCAACAGGCTACGCACACAGAAACTGAGCGTGACAAGGCGGCAGTGCACATAACGAGACGTTTTGGCAGTGAATGGATGACTGAGGCAGGTATAAGTAGGCAGGTGAGCAGGTGAGCAGAGTTGACTCTAATTAGTGCAGCAGGTGGATCTGATCAAGAGCAGAGTGGTGGCTAAGAGGTGACAGGGCTGGTTCTGGAAAAGTCCGGAAAACTCCAAAACAAAAACAAAAACATAAATTATGATAATATACACCCCAAATGAATGATTTAAATGTGAAAAGGAAGGATTCAAAGCATGACATGTCCCCTTTAAAGATTTATGTCAAATCTTGATGAAGTCTTTTTTAATGTTGATAAATTCACAATAAATTCAAGTTTGTGCACTGATTTGTTGTAAAACTGATCAGATTTGTTCTTGTAATAACGACTCCATTGTGGAAAAGAATAATATTCATGAATTGCTATAAAGCCTGTAATCAGTGCATGTACAGCTTCTTAACAGAACTGAATTACAGATTTTCTGCTGTTTTCATCAGCACCTAAAACAACATTTGTGCAATCATTTTGTGATCTTTCATCTGTATGAAACTTTAATCCCTTTTTTAATCTGGGCAAAATTCCGAGATGCTGACAGAGCAGCTGGCACTGGTTTATAAATATTGATATGCTTTAAACAGGGTCTTTTTCTCAAACAACGTGCGACTGTTAATACTAACTGAATCTGCAATGAATTAAAAAAAAAAAAACTTACCATATGTAAATGCTCAGTATCAAGGTTACAGGGAAGAAATAGTAATATTTAGAAGCCTCTTCATTTTTTACTTTCTAAAACCTGAACCCTCAGCAGTTTGGCCTATTTGTGTTGGTGTGCCCGACACACGGCCAGAGGATTTAAGCTTTAAGCCGTATCACCAGCTGAAAACACTCTGCTGAGAAATATTACTGGCCTGGATGTGGCAAATATATTTCTGTAATGCTTTTTACATTTGCATGGAGCCCAGAGATCAACAACAGAGCCGTCTAAAATCCAAACAGAGAGCGATGCCTCTTGATGAGTTTTCCTCAAAGACCCTGAGTGGCAATATTGCAGTTTAGCTAATTCCTGACAGGAAAATGCTCCATTCCTTAAAATACAATGAATCAAAGTACAATGCTTGTTGTAAATATCGAAGGTGAGGCTATCATGAGATTTAAAAAAGTAATCTGAAACTGCAAAGTGAAAGTTTACCTTGATATGCACGAATAATCCCAGGAATGAAAAGCAACATTCCTCTGGAACTGGTCCTCTCACATATAAACAACAAATCCTGCAGCAGTTTTTACACTGTGACAATCGTGTATAAGTGTTCAAGGAGACTTATTCTGACATGGAACAAATACCAAACAAAAAAACAAAAACATAAGATTTCCCTTTACCAGTTTTTGCTCATGAAATGTTTAGTGTGGGTGTTATCACCATTAAAATGTTAGGTTGACTTCCAGGGAACCTGACTTTCAGCACTTTTCTCAGAAGATCTCGGTAGGTTTATGTTGAGGTGTCTTTGGACTTTTTTCTAATTTTCAGTTTAGTACTTGATTATTTTAAAATAAATACTTTTTTGTTTTTGTTTAGCCACTTAGCTAACTGACATAAAAAGCCCCAAATCTCAGACGATGAGTCTGTTTTCCAGTTACAAACGACAGACAACTTAGCAGAGAGTTCTCTTTACATTGGGTGGTGAGGTGCTTTATTACCACCAGGGGTCCGCTCTTCGTACGTTGCTTAAAACATCCAAGATCAAATGACACATCCAAGATGACTTCATCCGGCTAACCATGATCCGGCTAATTGGGTTCTTCGAACACACCTGTTGTTTAGGATTAATATCGCTGGATTGAGTTATCTGAGATAACTGCGCGTTCATGCGTTTGTTTAAAAGGGGAAATGTATCGATAGTAGAAACATTGATCAGCAACGCTGCTATTGGCTGTTCAGCATGGCCAAAGAACGCGCACAGTTTTTCTCCCAATCAGAACACGAGCTTTTAATGGAAGGTTATGCCGAATTTGAGTCATTAATTAAAACGACAGGGAACACCTCAAAGTCTGCTAAAGCCAGGAGAGAGGGCTGGCAAAAAATAGCAGACAAATTAAATGTATAAGTGCTGTCCATGTTAGATGTTTCTATCACTTTCTACAGTATGTATTTTTGCATTTTAATAATTTCATATTTACTTTGTTCTTTTATGTCAGAGCCTCCACGGGACCCACTAGAACATGGGAAAAGTGAAGTACAAGAATATTCTACAACATGGTAGCCTTTAATTATTATACTGTATTTTAAAAAGCAACTTCTTCCTCTTTTTTAAAAGCCACTGTTAAATGATGTGTTTGTCTGTAACACCCACCAAGAAAAAGGCTGAAAAAAAAAACCCAGGTTGTTTTTACTTTTGTTGCATGAGGCATGTTTCACCCTTTCTTTTTCTTTCACAAAATGACACAGGGTGCCATCCGTTCCCTATATAAACGGCTTCTTCAACAAAAAAATTAGTATTTTGACCTGAAAAAAACACAAATAAAGAGGAGAAATTGAACTCCACAACTTGAAAAAGAGAAAAACTGCACTAGAGATCGAGTTGATTCAAAAGGACCTCCAGAGTAAGTTCTAACACACCATTTGACAGTAGTATTGCTGACTTTACATAACTATCTCTTATTGCTGACAAAAGATGACTTGCTGTCTTTTCCTTATAAAGAATTGTTTGAATAAAAAGACAGGAACTAAACATTATTGGTTTCGTCTTTTATTAAACATTAAAAAATGGTGTTCCACAATTTTGTCCCGTCCTCTGCCACTAGGTGGTCCAAGTGCACTGGCTGGACAGACTTCCCTATCTCCTCCGCTTATAAAGCCACGATCTAATCCTGTTTACATGAAATAAGCCTGCTCGCGAGCAGGTTTAAGTTTGCACACATGTTGCTATGACAGCAAGTCCAGGATGAGTTTCGAAGAACCAAACGATCCAAGATCATGCCAAATCGTCAACAATCAAATCCAGCTAACTGAGTTAGCGACGTACGAAGAATGGACCCCAGGTTTGTTCCCATTTCTTTAAAAACATAAAAAATAAAAATAAAGACAAGATGCAATTTATATAAATAACCTTTTTTGAGGCACCATTGTGGTGATTCTCAAAGAGTTTATATTCATATTTATGTTGATAAAATTTAGTGTAGCCAACATTACCATTACTGTATTTCAAAATGGACGGAGCAGACATGTTACCATTGGATGTGGCATTCCAGACTTCAGGCTTAGAGAGAGCAACTGTGATGTCCATGGTAACTCTGGAGGAGCTGCAGAGATTCACTGCACAGGTCATGCACACCACAAATCTAGCCTGTATGAAAGAAGATCATGAGGAAAATGAACACTGCTTACCATGTTTCACCCTCCTCGTGGTAAAAACTGTTGGTGGCAGCATGATTCTGTGCTGCTGCTGTTCTTCAGCGGGAAAAGAACGCTGATAAGAGACAATGAGAAGTCAGCTTTAATGAAAGTCATGCTATTGTGTTTAAAAGGCCTGGGTAAAGTCCACTCTTAAATTCAAATGATAATTTACTGAAAGACTTGAAAGTTGCTGTTCTTAGATAATATCTATCCAATCTGCTTGAGCCTGGGCTGTTGTACAGAAATACGGGGCACATTTTTAGTATCTGGTTGTGAAAAGCTGGCGAACAATTACCTCAGAACACCTGCAACTGTAACTGCAGCAAAAAGTTGGCATTCTGAATTATTGACTCTGGGGAGCTGAATACAAATGCAGTTACATGCATTTGTATTCAGCTCCCCAGATTTCTTTTTTTTTGTGTGTGTGAAAATATTTAAAAAACATGTATGCAGTTCCTTCCACTTCATAATTTTTCCCTGCTTTATCCTAAATAAATGGCACAGACATTTGTGGATGGTAACTGACAAAATGAAGATAAGTTCAAAAGGTATCGATACTTTTGTAAGGCACAGTAGCAACCTATGGTCACCTATAGGTTATGGATACGCCCTTACGTAAATTTCAGACATTGTGAAACACATGCCATGGACAATGACGAGATTTAAAAGCCTTTGAATAAGGTTTCCAACTACAGATTCAAAACGTTTTATATTGTGCAGGATTTTTGCTTACCGCTGTCTCTCTTTGGAACTCAAAAACACTCAAAGGTCAAAACAGAAATGTGATCAGTTTAACATTGCGCAGAAGTCACAACCAAAGTAAATGAGCTCCTTTTTGCATGCACTACCTGCAGCCTAAACTTTGACCTCCGCATGGCACTGTTATTGGATAACGACATCGGTGATGTGTATGACAAAGGACTTGCTGCTATGCTGTGACAAGCGCTGGGGATCGTGACAAGGATGTTAAAAAGGAACGCTCGTTTGGAGCCCAGTGCATGTTGATGGCGTGCAGGCCCAGAATCTGACCTACCAAGGACACACAGATGTGTGTTTGACTTATACCAGGCAGCCTGGCATACTACATGGGGTGGGGGCATGGCGAGAGGGAGATAGAGAGAGAAAGAGAGCAAGAGAGAGAGAGTTGCCCCTCTGGTTAAAACGCCTAACACCCTTCAGTGCGAGCTTTTATCTGGCAGACCTTAGTGGCCCACCTGAGAGCAAAGCCAGCTGGGGAGCATCGTGTTAAGCTGTTGGCTGTCGCTGTGTCACGTCTGTGTGTTAACAGGAAGCTGATTCTGTGCCACTGCTACTGCCGCCGCTGCTGCTGCTGCTGCTGCTGTATCTGAGGGCTTCTGTGAGATGCGTGTTGCAGTTTGATGAGTGCTTCTTGCTGCAGTGCGAGAAAGAGGGAGAGGCAGAGAATCCCTTCACATCAGTGCCTCACGTTTGCAGCTCCTGCTGCCTGGATGCCTGCGTATACATCTACAAATAAACAGGCGCATGCACGTGTATAACTTCCCTCCAAAAATGCATACACACACACACACGTATATATATATATATATATATATATATATATATATATATATATATATATATATATATATATATATATATATATAGTGAGGGGAGAAGTGCTTCAGTGACCCAGTGCTGCAAGGTAAGGCTGCTCTGCAATTCTGAAATATGCAACCTGCATGTTAACATCCCCCGGAGCGCAGCCTCCCTGTGGCACCGTGCCTCTTTCCATTAGCCTCTCTACCTCCCTGCTCTCAGTGCACCTATCCTCACTCTATCCACCCATCACTCTGGTGCCTCAACTCAGACCAAGTGCAAAAGAAACAGATGAGGAAAAAAAGCAGGATGGATTATCCGGTAAAATGTGTGTGTGTGTGTGTGTGTTACAGGAACTGGTGAGTGCTGGTTAGACTGCAGGTGCAAAGTCTCAATAAGCTGTTTAGTGCAAAAAGGGGGAAAAAAACACATCATATGGAGGATTAATGTCTACTATGGGGGTTTCTAATAGGAGGGTTGAAAGAAGCCAAGAATGAAAGTGTGAGGGCTGGTTTAAGGGGAAACACTGTGTCAAAGTGGACAGAAACTGGGCATGTAACCAGGGGTGGGCTGTTTGGGAAGAATAGGACAGAGAAACGAAAACAGGAGGGGAGAGGAGCTGTGCATTTATTATGAAAAAAAGCGAAAGCACAGATGTATATTTTGCTTCGGAAGGGGAGATGGTCAACTTTCTGCACTAGAGATGCTATAGTGAGCGACACGCCACACGACACATGAATAACACACAGGCTTTGATACTTATATCCGTTTTTTTTTTCAGTGGGAGGTTGATGAAATTTGCATTTAGATTGAAATGACTGGGGAATGGTCAGGAGACCAGAGAGTGCCTCAGAAGGGAGGAGAGAAGCAAGTGGAGAAAGGTGGGATTGGGTGTTTGCCGTACAACAACAAACTACCTTCCCACTGAAAGAAAAAAAGAAAACATGTAGACATGCATTGTTGTTCCTGAACCTCTGTCCTCATGGAGGCCGGTTGAGGCCTGTGTGCCACTCACGTCTCCCCTCTCTCTGTTCACTAGCAGGACACGGCTGACATTTGCAGTGTCCAGAGACTGAGAAGCCATGATGAGGAGGAGGAGAGGGGGCAGTGCACTCAACTTGTGTCTTAATCACATTAAAACAGCCCTGTTCAATTTTCTAAACGATTTAACCAGGCCTGCGCCGAAGGAGACGGATCACACGGCGTTTTACTAATGTCGAGCCCTGCCCTCCTAATGGAAGTGAAAGTAAACACTTAATTTCTTCTCACGCAATATCGGCCCTGTTTTGTTAATATAATTATGCCGTTCAACCGTTTTCTCATCCGGAAATGTATAGTTTGTATGTCACAATCGTGTGCAGTGCCTCGTAAAATCATTCACCCCTCTTGAACTTTCTCACATTTCAGCTATTATCTTCACAGTATCAGGGGATGGGACATTATATGGTATTAAAAAAACAATGCATCACAGTAAAGATGAAGGAAGGTTTTCAAATTTTCTGAAGTCTTTGTAAAAATGCATGCATTTAAACCCTGCCACTTTAATTCTAACACCTAAATGAAATCCAGTGCAACCAACTTTTAAAGTCCATCTGTGTGTAATATCATCTCAGTCTTAAGATGACCAACTTGACATAGCCTAAATACACCATCCCCACAGTTAAACAAGGAGAACGTAGCCTCCATCTATGGGGGGGCTTGTTTTATGTAGGAACTGATGAGAATATAAATGGAGGTACTAAATACTGGGAAATCCTAGAAGAAATTAGGTTATAAGCTAAAAAAAACCCTGCCCTGACCTTTTGAGCTAGCTAATTGCCCTAAAAATACAGCCAGTAACAATAAAATGTGTAGATCAAAGCATATTTATGCTTTAGAATGACCAAGAAGTTAACACCTATATTTTATTTTATTTTATTTGCAAAGCTAGACTATTGTTGTATACAGACATTCGCCATCCAATCTGACAGGAGCTGGAGCTCATTGCAAAGAAGACTGAGCAAACATTTCAGTCTGTAAATGTACACAGCTTTCAGAAACATACCTCAGAAGACTTGTAGATGTAATTGCAGCAAAATGCTGGGACGGAACACAATTACATATCACATCTCTCACATTTTTGTTTGTAAAAAAAAAAGGAAACAAAAACATGTAATACTTACTAAACTTCATTTATACAGCACATTTCACAGGATAAAAATGCAAAGTGTTTCAAAATAAAACAAACAAAAAACAAAACAGAGAGTAAAATCATAAAAAAACCATACATGGAACATCTTACAGCATACAACTAGTTAAAAGCCAATCTGAATAAATGTGAATAAATGGTCTTCAGCTGCTTCTTGAGAGAATCAACAGAGTCAACACAGTCTTGGGGTCATAGCTCTAAGGGACCTATCCCCTCTGGTCCTAAATGAGTACATGGAAACATTAACAGCCTTTGACTGGAGGACCTAAAACTATTGGAAGGGGAGTACGGCTAATCATTTTTGTTAGTGTATCACATAAAATCCTATTAAATGCGTTGAAGGTGATGTTTCTAATGTGACAACTTGTGGTTAAGTTCAAAGGGTAAAGCTGTGTGGTTTACAATGCCTTTATTTAAGAAAACCAATACGGCCTCTCTTTTAACATGTCATGTACATTTATATTCAATAAATGAGAATATTAGTGAAAAGTTAATTCTTTCAGTAACTCAATTCACTAAGGAAAACACATTATACATAGATTAACAAACTGATGATGTTTTAAACCCTTTATTTCTGTTTATTATGACCTCCCCCCCCCACACACACACACATTCCAGTTAATAAAACCACAACATTTAAGATTAGAATATTGCATCAGACTAAAAAAAAGCAAAACGTTTCATGCAGAAATGGGGGCTTGATGAAAAGTATGTTTAATACAGGCTTAAAGGTTGTTTCTTTTTTAAAGGTACTTTTATTCTGACAAAAAAGTTTATCAAATTCAAATTTATTGAATATGACTGTTAAATTGTCTGTTTATTCAAGGCCAGAATGCATTAGTAATCACCTGTCCCTGAAATACATATTAGGTTCTGAGGGATGCTGTTATGGACGGAATTAAAATCAAATAACGCTTTTTTTTTATTTTAGTCCACATCACTTAGGAGCCTTTTTGTCACCTCTAAATTTGCAGAACATAATCCATCTAGGAAAAGTAAAGCCCTTTTTCCCAGAGTGCAAGAGCACCACCTTGTGTTTATATTTTATAAATGCAACAGAATCAACTTCAACTCTGGTGCTTTTAGCACATGAAAGTCATTTGCTTGAATCCTATTATGTTCTCAAATACAAATTAGCATTCTTTAAGCAAAAGAAAACACCTTATTTGGGGAGTCATTTTTGTCTTGTTCTCAACCTTTATTATGACAAATTTGCACGAGCAAGACTAAACCACAGTGTCGAGTGCATTTTCACAGTCTACATTAAAAAAAACATTCTCAAGGTAAGTATGAACGACAACAACACACACACAAATCACAAATAGGTTCTACATTCATGCTTTTGCTTCTCACATCACTATTACAGAGTGTTCCTCATTACTGCCCAGTCGAATGTTAGTGTGGTGTTTGTAATCCAGAATCCCTCTCAAATTGGTGATAGTGGATTTTTACAATCTCCTGGCATTACATTATGTTAATTTGGGCTTGCGGAGAGACGTGCATTAAAATAGAGATGAGATTGAATTAAGTTTTAATAGCAATTTACAAAGCCAGATACCCTCAGAGGATTTATAATCTCTTGTGTAAAATAATGTAATCCTCTGTGTCAATATAATCGTGCTGATATTATTGAACACATCCGTGATGACAGGCAGTAATATCTGCCTCGCCTCAGAGGGGCTGACTCAATATCAGTTGGCGGTAGGGTGTGTGTGTGTGTGTGTGTGTGTGTGTGTGTGTGTGTGTGTGTGTGTGTGTGTGTGTGTGTGTGTGCTCGGGCACGAGACTGTGAGGATAGAAAGAAAATGAGTGCATAAAGAGACACAAAATCAAATGTAGCAAATGAAGAGGCCCTGAGGAGGGGGGTGGGGATTGTTCTAAACTACCTGCACACTTATATTACCAGTCTGGGAATCAAACAGCACGCGCACAGACAATGTTGCATTTTCTCAACTATAAATGTGGATCCAGCCAACACTGCAGAGGATGACCAGGGAGGGTGTTTCAGAAAAGGAAGAAAACTTATTTTTTGTCATTTGAACAGTCTCTTGAAAAGTTCCATATTTAGAGTTAGGCTATTTATCGTTTCTCTTAAGACATAATACCAGTGCAAGCAATCACGCAGCGGACTACCTCGGACCTGTGATTCATTAAAGGCAATGCTGGTTTTTCAAAGAAAAATAACAGAAAGTAGGACATGATTTAATGTCTTGAGGAAATGTTCAAACTAGTCTTGGAGGCTTAGTTCTCCCCCTTCACACCTCCATAATGGAGCTCCATTTGTCTAAAGTCATAGGCTAATGGTCAAATCACCATATGAATACATCCACTCTGGTGTGCCGTGTTACATTATATCATCAATTCAGTGCTAGGATCATTGCACGGGTTAATGGGGAAAGAGATTCATCGACTGGAGGCAGAACTGGTAACCAGCAGGTGTCAGTGTAGTCCTCACACCGTTCTGCAGCTTCCATAAAGGAACACTAAACCTTGAGTGGAATACAGAGGGGAGCGGCCTGCATTGGACTGGCCAGCAAGAGCCGCACTGCATCAAACACAAGGTGGACAAATTGCTATTAATAAGCAAGAGCGAGCTTGTGTGGGCAGTGTGACATGGCCTGGTGCAGAATTTATGGAGCCTTTGGCCAGCAGGAGTCTCCTTAGTCATTAACTATAACTCATTTCTACCCATCAGAGGTTGTCAGAAAGTGGGAACATAAATCTGCTTTACACTCTGGGGCATGAATTGGGAAAATTTGGACTCTAAAAGTCATAAACCTTCTTTCCCTTCATATCTACAGACCCCGTGCAATACCCGAGACAAGGGGTGTGGACACAATTAACTTGGATTTGATGATTTTGCTTGTCAGGCTCCTGTTTCCTCCAGCAGGTTGCGTTCCACATGCAATTGTGTAACTACTTCTGGACTTTGTCCTCTGCAGCTAGTGGCTACACACGGAAAATAGTTCCTCATTTTAACCTGATTACCTACAGGTGAACTAGTTAATTATGGAGCTTGGTCCTCATAAAGGCCCCATGCAGCCAGCTTAATGCCTGTGCAAGATTGATGAGGAGCCTGAGGGAATCACCGGCAATCTATTACAGTTACATGATCTGTTTTTTATATTTATAAACCTCAATAAAATGATAAATGTACTAAGGTTTGTTCTAGAGATAGATATTTTTCTTTTTCCAACCCCAGTGCATCCATTTGGTTGTGATATCCCATTAACAATGGCATTATGATTATTATAGCATTAAAGCAAAAAAAATAATGACAAATTCTACAGACCCTTGCAAAATTATCTATACCCATTAAACCTCAATACATTTGTCATGGTACGAACGCAAAAAAGGGATAAAACACAAAACATGGTATTTGATATGGAGGAAAAATTCTCAATTATTTTCAAAGACTTTAAGTACAAATCTAACATTTCTGTCTTTCCTACCTCCTAAATTGTTGTAGCCACAGCTTAACCTGATTTCAACATCAAGAGTTTGTTTTTTCTTTAATGTTAAGCCACCAAGGGGATGCAGATCATACCATATGTCAGGGTTCTCTGTTTTCCGTGCTAACTCTGCTTCACAGGTGGCTGCAGTTGACGGGTGGGCGTGGCCCGCACCTGCGGCTCATTTGGGAACCCTCATCTCTGGCTTAAAAGGAGTGCACAGACAACTGGAAGACGCCAGAGCGTTATCCCGTCGTGGTATGCCTAGGCCACAGATCTGTCTCCCGCGCTTCGTACCTGTGAGTTTTTGGACTAATCCTGTCTCCTGTTCTTCTCCAGTTTGTCGTGTTTGGATTTACTCACCTGTGTTGGCTTCGTGCACTGAGGACCAGTCATCCGAATCCCCGCCCGTTCAGATTCTGCTCTGGCATCTCCACTCATACTACCTTGGAATTACCAAGCCGGGCGTGAGAACCCCCTTCCTGGATTCATCTGGTTCGTCCATCACACTCCGGTTCTTCCAGCTGCTCCTTCTGCCTGCCGCCGCAGTGGTGCTGTTCGGCCGCCCCGCCTGTATTACATCTGCCAGCCCTCCTGTCACTCAGCCACCACCTCCTATCAGAGGGTTACGGTCACAGAGTTCCTTTTTCACTCATCTCTCCCCCCTCCCCCCCCTAGACCCCCAGGGTGACCACCTGCTAATAAGTCTAAGGGGGGACGGGCCACTCCCACCCGTCAACACGGGCAGACTCACTGATAGTGATTTACACATTTCTAGCACATACCACCTTACATGGTATATTAATAATGCCCTATTCCCATAAACATGTGTAATTACTGATGTATGCTCATGAATAGGCCAACTAATGTGTATTTCTTTCTAAATAAAGATTCATAATACTTTGAACATTCAATGAACAGATGCACTTCCAATTCCGATTTACTTTAGCTATTTAATTTTATTTATTTTTCATTACAATTTATTCACTTTAAATGTATTATAATTTAAAATTAAAGGATTAACAGGAATTGTAGTTGCTCTACACCACAGGAACTGTAAAAAAAGTCTTAACTCACGACTCCAGAGGTTCACAGAACGAGAAGGGGGAGGAAGGATGGTGAACTTGGATGTTGGTAAAGGCAGGCGCAGGAAAAAAAAACTGTTCAGTGTTCTGGGGACACTTTTAGGACTTTGGGGTCACCTTTAGGACTCAAACCTTTTCAAGCCAAAACATGAAGTGGGCAGAATGTTTAGATGTCCACTTATAACATCAGTTTAATCCAAAACATTACAAAATTAACTGACCAGCAATCTAATCACAACGAGCCAACAGGCAGGATGTTTCTGAATCAGATGATTCATCAGCCTACCTTCCATAAGGTCGCCGCTGCGTGACTGAAGGCTTCCCCTGGAGCCGCAGCACCAGAGCGCTCCGGTCGTCTCGGTAGAGCAGGTTGATGCAGTCAGGATCCAGCAGTGTGAACGTCGGACTAGTTTTGACTTGAACGGCTATCAGCCTCCATGAATACCAGGTTATCCTTGTTGATATTTATTAACACCGATCCAACTCTTTCACTGCGGAGGTTCGGTAAAGTCGCGCTGCAGAGCCGTCCGCACCAAGTGACGACACAAAACAGGTTAAAATGTCCTCGTACGTTATATGAGGCACTTCTTCATGTCATCTTCTCAGTCATGAATAGTTTGAAGCTGTGGCCATAGTTACTTCCGCTTTCGAAAATAAGGTGGATAGAGCGACTAACTTTTTTTTGAGAAAGCATTGATTATGCGTGACACGGTCTCAATTTGCGGGACACATGAATTGGGCTTCAAACGCTGTGGTCACCTTACCCCCCTGTTCCAGCTCTGATGTTCCGACCTCGTCTGTTGCACACATCGTTTGCTTTCCCTTTGTTGAGCCCAAGAATAAACATCTTAAAACTGTTCCTGCTTCCGTCTGTGTCTGCATGTGGGCCAAACACTTAAAAACCATGACACCATATAACTTAGGATTCCTAGATCAATGCGTGCTTCTGTGCTTTTTGTGTCTCTGCTCTGTCTTCTGTAACCCCTGGTCGGTCGAGGCAGATGACTGTTCACACTGAGCCTGGTTCTGCTGGAGGGTTTTCCTCCCTGTTAGGGGGAGTTTTCCTCTCTACTGTTACTTCATGCATGCTCAGTATGAGGGATTGCTGCAAAGCCATTGACAATGCAGACTGTCCCTGTGGCTCTACGCTCTTTCAGGAGGAGTGAATGCTGCTTGTCAAGACTTGATGCAATCTGTTGGGTTTCCTTAGATAGGAAACCTTTTGACCAATCTGTCTGTATGATTTGATTGAATTTGACTTCATAAAGTGCTTTGAGATGACGTGTTGTGAATGGGGTATCGCGCACGTGACGTCACCGCCTCAAGAGCAACGCCCCTTTTGCAGCTTCGGTAGGGCAAACAGATAGAGAACGCAAATACAAACCAGCCATTACACGCGCAACAGAACCAGCGACATGACCGACTTTGCAGCCATTAAACTTACCCAACACGATGTCCCAGGCGCACGGTTTACTGGTCGCACTGTGGAAGAGCACACCAACCTTCAGCTGAAACGGTGGCTTGAGTGTCGAGGGCTGAAAAAGACCGGAAAATGGGCCGAGTTGATCGAACGGTAAGCTTTGTTTTTTTTTCCTGCTCGGCGTTCATGGCCTAGTCGGCCTTTTTTGTTTGTTTGTAATCAGCGTACCTCGAGTCGCTGTTGCATGTTCCATAGCAACAATGTTTGTAAACCATGGTCATAGATTTTGAAAAAAGCAGTCTTTTAAACGAGTACAACCTAGGCTAACGCACGTCTCTTCTACAGCAAAACAGCGGCGGGTTTGGGAGTTTGTCCTACTGCGTACCACGTGATGTGACGTCATCGTGATGTTACGTTTCTAAAAATAGCTCGCTCGCGGTACGCCATTGGCGCTTTATGCCATATTTTGGATCATAAGGTGCACTAAATATTATTCCCAAGTGTGTCACTCCGCCCCTTCACGTATACAGCTCTCTACCGGTCTCTGTCAGGACGACAGAGTAGTTGTACTACACTGCTGTTCCTAACATGTGGCCAAAATAAATTTAACTTTATATTCAATTAACTTACTAGATTTATTGTTGCTAGCGCGGGCTGCCTAAATGCTCCCACATACTCGGGCTATGTGCGCATATTGTGAGCTGCGCGGACTCCACACTGACTCTTCGTGGACGTTGTACCCTTCATAGTCGAGCGTACTATTGCCTACATTTCTTGTGGCAAATTCCTTCAATTCCCACACTTTCTGCCTGTGAGACGAAGCAGCAGAACAGATGGTATAATGTGTGATTAGCTAGCTGAGCACCTAGAGCCGTTTCTTTTCCAACAGGATCCCACCTGTCAGTGAGAACAGAGAGGGACTGTGATGCCGCGCGTCCTGGAGACCTACTGCTTGGAGCAGCTCAGTGTATCAAGCTTGGTGTCACATATAAAACAGTTAGATGTAAAGACTTCTTGCCAACAAGAAGTTTATAGTGTGACACTGTGTACGCAGTCGTACAAATTGAGCCCTGTACGTACCTGAATGCGCGGAGTCCGTGCAAAGTCCGCCTTGAGCACACCTTGAGTACGCGCGGACCTCCACGGAGTGAAATTAGCAATGAAATCTAAAGTAGGTTGAAATAAGTTATTTTAGTTCTATCTAGTCAAACAAGCAATATCTTAAGCTCACAAAGCAGCCAGTTGGATATGTAGCTGAGAATGTGAACTCAGAAAGGACCGGGTATATTTTCCTGTTGTGCCAAAGCACAGCAGGAAACTTTTGACATTTTGCCTGTACACCAAGATATGAAAAATCTTTTTATTCCTATATGACGCAGATGCTGAAGCATTTAGAATCTCTAGGGATATTAGATTTTGGTATGGTGAAAGTTAATCTGTTTCTGCCATTTTGAGTCTCCCTGCCTAACTAAGATAACTGTAGTTAAAGATAGTTATAATTTAGTTTTAGTTTGATTTTAAGCACTTCTCTCCTGGTACTCTGGGTACAACCACAGTACGAAAAAATGACTGCTAGGTTAACTGGTACTTTAATTTATCCTATGTTTGTGTGTGTGTGTGTGTGTGTGTGTGTGTGTGTGTGTGTGTGTATGGTTGTTTGTCCTCTGTGTTGCCGTGTGATAGACTGGTGACCTGTCTAGTATATACCTGCCTCTCGCCCAATGACCGCGGAAGATAGATGACAGCCCCACCAAGACCCTGCAAGGACAAGCGGCTAAAGACAATGGATGGATGGAAGGAAGGATGCAAAGACGGATGAATCTTTAAATAAACCCACCCACAGCCCCCCTGGAAGTTTCTGGGTGCAAAGTCAAAAGATCAAGGAAGACAGCAAACAGGTAGAACTCCATACACAGATAAGGAGAACTGGCCAACATTACAGAGAACCGTCACCGCTACCCCAGGGAAAAGGAGACAACAACAGTGGGCTGTTCGCACAACAAATGATAGGAGTGTGTGATGATTCTGGCACTGGAGCTGACACTGCTCTCTACCATCACACCTGCTCATTCTCCACCTTTGTGCAATCAACCTTCACTGGCTCCACCTGTCTCCAGCTGCATAAAAGGCCCGTCCTTATCAGTCTCCAGTGCCAGATCGTCTCGTGCCAACCACCGAGTACTTTCCAGCGCCTATCCAGAGAACCTGTCTGTCTGTCTGCTCGTTACCGACCTGATCCGCCTTCTGACTCCCGAGTTTGCTGAAGCCCCGTCTGACCCAGCCTGATCGTACCCTTTTCCCCTGGACTGTTTCCTCGTGCACCGAACCTGGACCAAACCGGAACCTGATCTTGGACACCCCTGTTAGTACCGCCGCTGGATTCTGGATTCCCTGTGAACGGACCTGGACTGCCCCTGGATTCACGCTCCCCTGGATTACCCCATTCAGACTCTGCCTGCCAGCCGCAGTTCGCCCCGGAGCCGTCTCTCAGCCAGCGCCCGTTCAGGTTAGTGATTCAGCCTTTCTAACCCATCACGTCAGACTCTGCTGATCACTAACCTGTTCCCTTCCCCCCAGAGGGCTGCCAGACGGTTAGCGCATGCTACGCGCCCCTGAAGCCGCACTCTTCCTCCCTCTAAATAAACACGTTTCAAAACGCCACTGACCTGTTTCGGGTTATCATTGGGGTCCGATTCCCGTTCGTAACAGAGTGAAGCAGCTGGAAATGTTGGAATTCCACTACAGAATAGATTTGCTCCACTTCAACTAATACCCAGGATATTTGTCCATCTCCTAAAAGTAGTCAAAGGTATGACAACAATCTTCGTTCTAAATTGTCTTTCTAAACTGCTAGAGAAAGAGCGAGCCACATGGTCACAGACCGTAATATTATGCAATTGAGCCATGAGCACGAATAAACTCTTCTTTAACAAGAAAAATACAAAAGTGATGATATATGACTATAATCCGGTGTCTGATATCTCAGAGAACCTTCTAGAGATCATGAAAGAGTACCCGACTGTGGAAAAATTCATAATACACACTGAAGTTTTGAGTGATGTTGTCAGAAGACAAACAGAAATACTGAAGGAGAATTTGATCTGCCAAATAAAGTTTGCTAAAGCTTGGAAAGAGGGCTGGCAGAAAATAGCAGACAAATTAAATGTGTAAGTGCTGTCCATGTTAGATGTTTCTATCACTTTCTACAGTATGAAGGTCTTAATGTCAAAATGTTTCTCAGCTGACCTCTCACGGCCATTAACTGTGGAGGTGAGAGTTTTTCAAGACTTCTGATGCTTAACAGCTGGCTACAAAAAAAATGCAACAAATAATCTGTGACCTTCATTGACAACTTTAATATTTTCTGGTGAAAAAGACATATTTTCAAGAGAGATGGTTTCCCTCTAAATAGGCCAGGTGCAAAACATCTCATTTTCAACATGTTTTATTCTGTAAACCATGCACCAGCAGCTTTGTCCTTTAACAAAGTACAGCAAGTGGAAAAGTAAATAATAAGCACAGTACAGCCTGCAACAGCCAAGCTAAACATAGTCAGGACGATGACACAGAAAGAAACGTCACCATTATTACAGAGGGACTCACCCCAGATCTCAACAGGACTAAAGGTGGACCCCCGGTAACCCTATCTCCTCCACATATCGAGGATGATAAACCTGTCCTCAGACGAATCTGAGGACATGAACTAGTGATGACCTGGTAGATAACCTCCAGTCTAAAGTTTCAGACCACTGAAATGTACTGTGCAAATAAACTTGACATGACGTCATTGACTGCATTGCTCCAATTAAAGTGAAGGTTGTTTCTGGGAAGAAAGAAATGCTGCAGCAGTTAGTGGTGAAAACAGAGATTGTTGAAAAGCTGAACGCAGGTGGCGAAAGACTCCAGTTTCACTCGGACATCTATAAAGAGAGACTCTACAGATATAACTTACAACTAAAAAATGCAAGATAATCTTTCTTCTCTGAGATCATCAGCAAAAACATTAATAATGCTCGTGCCTCATTATCCACGGGCGACAGTTTAACAAACCCTCCTGCTACTGTGGCATCTGAACTCAGCTCTACAGGGCCTGCTAAGTTAACTTCTTTACTGAGAAAATCCAAAAGATTAGAGGAAGGTCTGTACATCTACATCAAGTTAAGTACCAAAGTTGTCTCCAATTATAACTGATTTTGACAAAATGCCCAAATTCTGCCAAATAACCCATTGCTACCTTTGAGAAGGTTTTTCCTGCCATAATGTCTGATTTGACTCAGATAATAAATACGTCTCTTCTGTCAGGTTTATTTCCCCAGTCACTAAAAACAGCAATTTTCAAACCAATTGTTGAAAAAGATAAATTTGTACAAACTACTACTGCAGAACTACAGGCCCATCCCCAACGTCCCCTTTATCGGTAATATTATTGAAAAAGCTGTGCTTCAACAATTAAATACCTTCTTAACAATGACCAGCCGCTTTGGCGTTTTCTCGTCAGGTTTCCGTGCTCACCACAGTACAGAGACCGCCCTTCTCAAGGCATTTAATGACATTCGTATAAGAAGAACCACAGTGCTGGTATTATCGGACCTTAGACCATTTGACATAGTTCATCACTCCATTCTGTTAGAGCTCCTAGAAAACAGAGTCGGCCTTGCAGGTACAGCACTTGACTGGTTTAAATCCTACTTAAAGGACAGGAACTTTTTAGTATCAGTGCATAACTTTACATCAGACGACAAAAATCATATGTGGGGTTCCCCAAGGGTTCATCTTGGATCCCCTCTTATTTAATATCTACATTTTCCCTCTAGCTCAGACAAAAAACAACGTATTTTATAACTAGGCAGATGACACACAGCTCTATATCAACATGAACCCATTCAAGCGTTGAGTAAATGCTCAGAAGAAATCAATCCATGGATGTGCCAAAATTTTCTACATTTGAATACAAACAAAAATGAAGTAATAATTTTTGGACCAATGGAAGAGTGATCAAGAGTTAGCACACAGCTTCAGTAGCTTCAGCCAGTGACCACTGAACAGGTCTGAAATCTGGGAGTAGTGATGGACTCTAAACCTTCAAAGACAATTACAAAGTCAGTCTTCTATCACCTGAAGAAATTGCCAGGATGAAAATACTAATGTCTCAGCGGGATCTTGAAAAACAAATCCATATTTTTAGAATTTAGAATAGATTACTACAGTGGTGTTTTCATGTGTCTGCCAAAAAAGTCAATCAGTAAGCTACAGTTGGTCCAGAGTGCTGCTGCCCACGTTCTCACTAAGACTAAGATGGTAGAGCACATCACCCCAGTTCTAAAGTCCTTACACTGGCTCCCTGTACCTCAGAGAATACACTTTAATAGTGTCACTACTTGTCTTTTCTCTGTTCTATTCACGTACAGCACTTTGAATTGTGTCTTTAAACACTGTGTTACACTTTTAAATCTGTCAATTGTTGGACTCATCTTTAAAGGCAGTGTGGTTAGATATTTCCCTAAATCCTATTAATTAGCTGTCAATTGAAATCAGGTATACAGAAGCAGGGAAACATCTAAAACATGCAATGTACCTTGACAACCAGGGTTGGGAAAAAAAATTTAAGGGACATTTGAGTGCCCTTAAATCAAGTGCTATGTTTGTTTTGATTTTCTGATCTTCTTTTTCTGTGAAAAAGAAGAAAAGTAGAGATGCATGATTCCTCTGCATTAACATCGGTAGCAGCCAATGTTAGTCATTTCTGAACATATCGGTATTGGTCCCATAGGTAAAGCTGAGAAGTGATAGTGATGCATGTGACAGTAATAGGGATGCAGCACAAGGTTATGGGGTGGTTAACTGTAGAAGACAAGCATGTCAGTTGTGTGGCCCTTTCTTCCACAGTGTTGAAAGGGTTGAATTGGTTATTGGCAATAACAGCAACATTAACATTGGATATCTATATCGACACAAATTTATCTCTCTCTCTCTCTCTCTCTCTCTCTCTCTCTATATATATATATATATATATATATATATATATATATATATATATATATATATATATATATATATATATATATATATATATATATAAAATGCATAAATAAAAAAAATTTCTACGTCTGTTGTGTCTACCTGTATAGATTGATTGTGCGTTCCTGAGCCAGTGTCTGTCTCAAAAAAATTTCACCACAGTAACATGCGGTTATGAGCTGATTTTGAACCTGTTTTCGGAGTCATTGAGAATGTCAGACCTCCGCTGACACGCTGGCCTCGCCGGGAAGCTGCAGTGGGGAAAGCCCTGTTGCTGCAGCGTTTTGTCTGCCAGACTGTCTGTGATTTCCTGCAGGCTGTATCCGTTTGTCGTGGTTGAAGAGTGACTATAAAGCATTTACTAATTTTGTGGGGAATACAGCATCTGCAAGTACCAGATATCAAATGTGAAACATTTCGCTGGATGTTTTCGGCATTTTAAGTAAATTAACTATTAACCTTTTGGCCACCGTTATGCAAGACTGATATTTTAATGGGGAACTAATGGGGAACGGAGCCCTTTCATTTCCCTTGTACACAGAAAACACATATTCGCCTAAGACTGTCTTTTCATGTAAATATAAGTTGGCAGACTGAATTCTTTTGAAGATGCAGGACACTTCAGCTTTCTATACTCAGGCACTCTGCATTTAATAACCTAAATCAGAGACTTTCATATTACACACACTGAAAGCTATTTAGTTTTGTCTCTAGAAAGAGTGCACATTGTCGTGCTACAGTCGCTGATCGAATCACTGTATGTGTGCGGGAGAAGCGGGCTCTGAACCGTAGGTGTACTGCAGTTTTCCTCACGACCTCTCCATACATCATTGAGCTGATTTTCATAAATTGCCCCTAGCAAATGGAAACACATCAAACTTAAAAGCCCCAGTGTTTGCTTTAACCTGGGAAACCAAAGCCTGACTGACTTTGGGTCAGGGCCCATCTGTGTAATGATTCTGCCTGATCCTGTCTGAGTGATGGTGACATCACTTTCCTCAGCTCTGGCAATCAGGTCTGAGCAGTTACACCTGCAGCAGCTTTAATTAAGCAGAATCGCTGCATCTGGGGAGACCACTGTATATTCCAGCCTCTCCCAGATCTTTGAAAATCTTCAAGTAGACCATCAGGCATTCTTTACTTATCTGCATGTGATTGACCAGTTTTGCCATGTGGATTCTGCCTGTTTGCTGGTGATGGTAAGCTGATGCCTCTCACAAAGCATTGAACCACTTGAACCAATAGCGTTCCGCGCACGTGACGTCACCATCTCACGAGCAACGCCCCTTGCCGCTAAGGTAGGACAAACAGGTTGAGAGCGCACGTAGCAACCAGCCATTACACGTGCAACAGATACAACGATATGACCGACTTTTCAGCTGTTAAACTATCGCAAGAGGATGTCCCAGGCGCCCAGTTTACTGGTAGAACTGTCGAAGAACATACCAACGTTCAGCTCAAACGATGGCTTGAGTGTCGAGGGCTTAGAAAGACTGGAAAACGGGCCGAGTTGATAGAAAGGTAAGTCGATGTTTTTCTCCTGCTCGGCGTTCATGGCGTCATCGGCCGTTTTTTCTGTTTGTAAATCACCGTCCAGGAATTGGTATATTTTGCCAATCGGTAGCTACAAAATAACTGTTTACATCTCAGAACATTGCCCTTAATAAATTATTTTTATTAATTGTTTAATGTTTGTGTTATTTGAAATTTATTTGAGTAGGGTCTTTTTTAGGCCTATATGCTATCCGGGTTGAACTGTTGTGTAGGCCGACCGCACAAGTGTACCCAGCGCACACATTTCTCCTTGGCAGTCTTGAATTTCGGGAAATTAATGAAGAAAACATCCTTCATATGCGGCCTATCAGCGTACCTCGAGTCGCTGTTGCACGTTCCATAACAACAACGTTTAAAAACCATGGTTAGGAGACGTCTTAGACTTGGAAAAAGCAGTCGTTTTACTGAGTAAAACCAAGGGTAACGTACAGCTCTTTTACAGCGAAAGAGCGGAGGACAACGCAAGTTTGCCCTACCGCGTACCACGTGATATGACGTCACGTTCTAAAAATAGCTTGCTCGCAGAACGCCATTGCTTCAGAAAAGGTGTCAGTTCACAAGGCTTCATTTGCACATGAAACCACCTATTGGCCAAATGCAAAATTACAGTCAGTAATATAATGAAGATTGTCTCTATTGGTATCCTTTAGGGCCCTTGGGAATTATCATTAATAAGTAATACCCATTAATGTATCTTATGATTATCATATCTGTATATTAAAACATTTTTTACATGTTCTGTGAGTATTTTTTTAAGTACAATTTTATATGTCTGGCTCTGTATGTTTTCCGACACTTTAATGAAATGGCATGTGCTTACACAAACTGCTTGTGGAACTTGGAAGAGGGCACTGGATGCTTGTGCAACTTGGACAATGATGGGAGAAGAATAGATTATTTTTTAACACCAGTTTTGTTATTTGGTTTTAGCATTTTTATTAAGAACATTCTATTAAAATATGCACAACTATATATAGTGAACAAAAGAAAATCCAAAACAGAGTGATTTTTATAAAAACTCAAAATATGATAAAACATGCAATCAACGAATGCCTATGACTATGAATCTGGGGTCTCGGAGGGAAGCTAGGGATAGGATGCTCATGGACTGCAAAATCTGAAGCTTTTCCTGTAGTTCCCTGATGAGGTGGTCTCCAACTTCTAGTGTGCTGGTGCTGGCTTTGTCATCTCTTCCTGAAGGAGGCTGACCTTGCTCCAACATTTTCTCCAACATTTTCATGAGGGGAAGCACTTTGGAGGCTGAAACATTTTCCTCTGCAGACAGCCCAGCATGGACATCATAAAATAGAGACAACAAAGAGGTACTCTCCAACAATGTGGAACTCCTCTGATGCTAATAAAGGGATGTCAGTTTGTGGGCCAGCTAAGGCACTATAAAACAGTAAAAACCGTAAAACAGTAAAAATACAAGTTCTTGATATGCAAATTAATGAATCTTAGGAATGTTAGATTTACCTTATTGGGAGAAATCAAGTCAAATATTGCCAGATAGGTGAAATCCTCCTCTTCCTAGCTGGCTCCATCAACTCCTCACTCACACAATCGCCAAGCTCCTCCTCTCACCTAAACTTTACAAACTGTCTCCAAACTATCAAAACTCTATGCAAACTCTACTATCCAACATTCTATCTAAAACCTGAACTGACCATAACTCTCCAACAAACACCCACATTTTGACTAAACACTGATGCGCGATCTGAACCGTTTCCCAAAGCAGCCATGTGGTACGGCTGCGTAGCGAGGCTTTGGACGTCATAGTTTTGAGCTCCTCCCCTAAATGAAGCAAGCCTTGATACGCGCTTTGCAGAAACGCCCCCTTCATTACTCGACACGCTCCGAAGCCTCGGCTCTTCTCATAACATCCCTACTGTTTGCCTTGCCCTTGTTGGGCTCTGGTTCTGGATCCCGAAAACCTGAACCATTTCACGGCCATGCCTGTCTGCCTGTGCATCACTGGAAATCTCTGCCTTGATGTATGCCTTATTGTGTTTGACCCAAGCCTGGACTACAGATTCCCTTTCTGCCTCTGCCCCACACCTAATCTGCCTGAAACAGAGCATTTATTCGGATCACTCAAATGGAGCCCTTGGACCCACCGATCAAGACCAGTGAAACCTTCTGGCTTCTGAAAAGGTTAGTGGCTTTTATTCAGTGCACGTTACATCACACTGAGTTGGTCTTGGCCACTAACCTTGTTCTCCTCCTTGCAGTGGTTCCTGAGTGCACTCCAGTTAATTCCTGTTCCAGCAACACCAGTATTTCAATAAACATTTTAAAACCATCCCTGTCCTGAAATATCGGGTGTCCAGCTTCTACACTATTACAGACTGAGATGCTTTTACGTCCAAACACAAGGCTATGGTGATGAAAGCATGTACCAGACAAAAGCATGTATTGTTTCAACCAATAGGAAAATTGAACTGTAATTGCCACCATTCCGCCCTAAGAGGTTTTAAGACAAATATTCCAGAACTAACACCCTGTTCAAAACCTTCATTTTTGACAAAGCTTATAGTTGTCATGATATTGTCCTGGATGAACCCGGACACAGCACGCACACACAGAGTAGGTCTTAAGAGAGTTTATTGCAGGTAGATGGTGATGACATGGAGAACCGGAGTTTATTACCAGGCGGAGGTGAAGGATGCAGGAGGTGACTGGCAGGTACAGAGTCCATGAAGCGGAGGAACAGTAGTCCATGATACAGAGGGGAGCCGGGCTGCTGCAGAACCAGGAACGGGACCAGAGACCAGTAGCGCAAAAAACAAAAACCAAACTTGACGAGACGGGAACCAAGGCGGGGGAACGGGAGCAGACAGGCATGATGTTGAGGAACAGAACACTACGAGCCAGCGAGGTGAGTTAAATAGTGGTGTAAGCAGGTGGAACCACTCATGAACTGATTGCAGCCTGACAGGTGCTCCTAATCAGGCTGCGCTGGGAAGGAGGAGGCAGAAATGTTCAATAGTTAGAGTGGTTTAGGTTACCCTGAGCTATCTCTGTAATTATGCTGCTTTAGGCTTAGGTTTCTAGAGGACATTAAGATATATTTCTCACTCTGAGTTCTCCTACTATTCTCTAATTCTGCATTATTGTTATTTCAACTTTTAACTTTATGTCCTCTCTGTTTTTGTTTTCTTTCCATAGTAGCTACATCTGGCTTGGCCTTCTGTTTAGCAATGACGTCCCCCTGGGGGGCAGATCATCTGCCATTACCCTATCTAACGTGGAAAGTATTCCTGGATCAGTGCTTCTGTGTTATTTTAGTGTCTCTGCTCTGTCTTCTAAACCCCTAGTCAGTCGTGGCAGATGACTGTTCACACTGAGCCTGGTTCTGCTGGAGGTTTCTTCCTGTTAAAGGGGAGTTTTCCTCTCTACTGTCGCTACATGCATGCTCAGTATGCGGGATGGATGCTAAGTCAACAAAATGCAGACGACTGTCCATTGTGACTACACCTCCTTTCAGGAGGGGTGAATGCTGCAAGTCAATGACTCGGTGCAATATGCTGGGTTTCCTGTGATCAGACGTGTCTAACTGCAGTCCTCGAGGGCCAGTCTCCCACCTGTTTTCGATCCCTCCCTGCTCCAAAAACATTACAGAGGGAAATATTACAAAGGAGAAGACAACAATACATTAAAGCAATAAGCTAAGTAAATCCTTGACTAGACTTCTTTAGTTTCACTGTAACAAGCTTCATCACTAACATTCAAAGCTCAACTGTTTCTATTCATACATTAAAAGCATACAGAAAGCATACAATAATAGTACTTAATTGTTTCTATTCATATTACATTTGACTCTCGTTTAGATAAAACAGCCAACTTTAAGAAGATTTCAAGTTTGTACGTCAACACAGGTGGTAACAACTCATGCCAACCTTTACTTTCCTTACTTTTCAGGAAACTCCTTAGTGCCACATCTTTAAAATCTTGAAGTCATGATGTTGACAGCCCTGATCCTCCTGACTCATTTTTAATGGAACCATTATTCCTCATTGAGTAAAATAATGCATTAGAATTAAGTATTTATCTTTGAAGAAGTTTCATTGTCTTTCACTTACCAGGGGGCAGCAGATTCAGCAAAGATGTCCAGACTTTCTTCTCCCCAGACACCTCCTCCAGCTCTTCTGGGGGAAGCCCGAGACGTTCCCAGGACAGCCAAGATCCCCTGTTCCTCCTCCTGGTAAAATGAGCCTGGAACAACTTCCCTGGGAGGCATTCAGGGGGCATTTAGAAAGCCCTAGCCCCCTCAAGTGACTGCTCTCAATGTGGAAGCTCCTCACACTATAAGGAAGTGCCTGGCCACCCTAGAGGAAGATAATGTCAGCCGCTTGTATCCTGGATCCCGTTCTCTCAGTCACCACCCAAATTTCTTGAATTTAAGGTTAGGGTAGCAACGTAGACCGATTGGTAAATAAAGAGTGTCGCCTTTTGGTCTTTTGTTTGGGTCCAGTCTCTGAGTTTTTGCCTTTCCCCATGTTGCAAACATGAGATCAAATTGACTAAAATGAGCTACCGTAAACATTATGCAAGAATTTTTGTAGATCGTCTGTGCATTCACCATGGAAACAAGTTTCACAAGTACTTCACGATGGGTGATTATTCTTGTTTGTTACATTTTTAATGTCCTGATTTATTATGAACTGTGTTAACTCTCATGATTGCTTACTGTGCAGAGCGTAGGAAGCAAATAATGAAAATACAGGAGAAAGTTGAAAATTTCTTTATGTAGACATTTGATAGAGAAGGTAGACGAGAAAGACAAATATTGTGTGAGGGTGGAGAGATGGATAGAGGCAGAAAAGAGGGGAGCAATTAGTGAGAGATAAAAAGCGTGGCAGGGAGGGTGAGACAACCTTCCATTACTTCAATTAATCCAATTTAGGAAAACACACACACATAAACTGATATACACCCACACACACAAAACAGCTGAGCACACCAGTAAAGGCAGAACCATTTCTGTGACAACAATAAGTGTTTGAGGGTCAGGAGTGGGCAGCTAGATTAGGCCTCCTGCAAGACTGAGTGGAAAACAGCATGCTGGCATTTCAGCCGGGTGCCCTGTTGGTTGGTACATTACCCCTAATTCAGCATGAATTGTTGATATGTTTTCGTGGTGGTAATGATGTTAATGGTGGTATTTTAATGGTTGCATGCATAGAAGTCAGAAGGACTATTATTGCTGCTCTCTGCTAATTATGACAAGGGTGGAGTCCATTAGTACAAATTTAGTCAACACACGTGCGTTTGAGTTTGGTTGCATGTAAGGAACTACTTTAATTTACTTTTACAGTTGAAAAGATGTCTTGATTTTTTTGTAAATTAACCTTACTGAAAACCTTTAGCAGGGATGACTTTTACGACCTGTCGCTTACTGGCTACATTTGGGGCTCTTTACTAGTACATGCTTGATCATGACAATAATAGTAATAATGACAATAATAGTAATAATAATAATAATAAAAATGGACTCCCATTTTGGTAGTTTGATCTTTGATGAATATGAAAACAGTTGTGACATTCTGCCAGCACAAAGTCATTCACTGACCCAATTAATGTGTCGCCCAAGTCACAAGTAGGTGGAGTAAAGGACATATGATGCATGGCGCTAATTAACTCAAAAGTGCTCGCATGTCTGTGGTCTAGCTCAAGGACTTGCTTGTTTAAAAGTTCATGTCAAATCGGGAAGATTCATGAGCCGAGATCCATGACTAATATTCCCACCGGAAAAAATGCATCAGTCAAGCATAGACTTGCTGATAACATGTGATTATTTTTCCACTCATGTTTAGATTTTACTTCCATGGACCCCAGGAAAAAAAGTAATTTATTTCACTTGTCAAGTTGCAGCTTCATTAGCGTTATTGGCAAAAATTGTTTTGAGAATCGCTTCACTTTCTGTCTCATCTAATCAAAATACTATTTTCTCCACTAAACACGTCCTGGGTAAACCTAGAAATAATCAGCTTCATTTGAGATCAGATTACTCTGGCATTTTTAGCAGTGGCAAAGATGGATTAGACCTGCATGCAGTAGCAAAGAGATCTGGTGAGTCTTCCTCTGGCCCATTTGACAGCTGTATTTTCAAAAACAAACCAGCACGAAGGTAGGCTGCTGTGAAATCTCACCCTGTAGGAGCCCTGCAAGCTGTTCTCCAGCTTCACGCCTGAACCAGCCTAAGTGATGGGAGTGTGTCTTCACCAGCAGTATGTTTTGTTGATGCTGTGATGATATTCTTGTTTTGGCGCCTCATTATCAAGCCTGCCCTTCACAAAAACCTTATTTTTGGTCTTCCAACAGTTATGAAGAGAAGTTGTGTTCATTTACTGCACCACACCTTATACAATTGTTGAAATTAACCACCTATGACACATTAGTATGGAAACAATTCACATGAGAGGTTTACATTCACTAATTTCACATATATATTGTGCAGTTAATGAGTTATTTGAATTTTCCCATGGTGTAATTATTATACAACTTCAATGATCTCTACCAAAAACATGAATTGGGTGCACAAGATTTTTTATTTATGCACACAGGGTCATAATCTATACACACACCCTTATCAAATATGTGTTTTCCCTCTAACATACTCCTGTTTCTTTTGCGTGTGTCTTAAATCCTTTGTTGGTCGAGTCAGATGGTGGGTTACACTGAACTTGGTTCTACTGGAGGCTCTTCCTGTTAAAAGGAAGTCCTTCCTTTTCACTGCTGCCACGCATTGGGTTGCACGGGTTTCCTTAAATAGAAAACTTTACTAATTGGTACAATAAACAGTACTTGACTGCATATAAAACTGAGATCCAACTGGAATGTATGTAACAGAATTTGTCCAAGGTATGTTGAGTTAATGTAGTCATTTGAATCACTCATTTAAAATTGCTTAAAGCAACAGGGAACTAATGGATGGAGCCTCATCGGAGGAGTCAAATTAAAATCTAGCACTAGAACAGGCATTTTAAGTTTCATCATTGACACCATAGTTTGGTCTTCCTTAGATCAGGGGTTTCTAGCCCATCTTTACAGACATCTGAAATAAAATCTCTTTTGGACCTTATTTGACTGAAGTAGGTCCACTTCTGTAATATTCCAGTGAATTTTGAGGAAAAACCTGTATTTGCATTCCTTTTGTGTCTATGAAGCATGTCTTATTCATTCTTTTTCCTCTTCTGAACTTCCCTCCAGCTTTTAACGCAGTTCTTCTTACCTGTCTAAGCTGTGCTTTGACCATGAAGTCCTTCACAATGTCATGTGCATCTGATTCCTTTCTGTTGTCCTCAGTGTCGTCACATATCTGTCTGAATGCACTGCTGAAGGACACAGTAGGAAATGTCAGGAAAGATCATGTACCACTCAGAGAATGTAGATGTTTATAACTAAATATAACATCACCACAAAAAGATCCAAGCAAACATTTTCTGGCTCTGAATTAATTTGACAAATTAAGTTTTTAATGATTATATCCCTCTATATGCAAAAACATTATTCAATTATGGTCAAAGTAAAAACATCTAGATTTGCTCCATGTTTATGTATTCAAAAATGAACGCTAAAAATTTAAATGTGATGGATGTATGGATAGGGTAGTAAAGTATATATAAAATAAACTACCAGACTTAGTGCTGAATGTGACCACACCACTCTTGACATGTGTCAGTCTTGCAATATATGGAGCAAGTGTCTTTTTTGAAATGACAGCGTCTTCTTTGTGCAGTCATACAAGCTTCCGCCAAATGCAGCTGTTGATTTGGACTCACTTTGGTTCGTTCTCTCATTGGTTACAATGTGTAGCAAGAAAATGTAAAAAATTGTTACATTTTAAGTATTACTGTCATCACAGATCATCATGTGGCAAAGTGAAATAGACCACAATAATTGATGCAATCATTATTACAGAAAGGTGCTTTTTTTAATCTAAAGAGTGATAATCAGCAGACTGTAAAAGAGAGCTGCTTGTAGACTTTCTATATATTTGTAGACCTTCTCAGTAAATGTGTTAAAAAAGGCTGTTTGTGTAACGTTCACAGCTTCTGCTGCGACTTTGTGTCACTTTCTGCTCTCTGTGCTGCTCTAGCAATTATCCACTGATGACCTGCACCTGTGGCTGCTCTAATTACTGCCGCTGCCTCACTTGTGTATCGCTCTATTTAAACCCGTCTCTTTCTGAGTTCAGGCGCCAGATTCTTGAAAACCCTAATGTGAGTAGTGGTCCTTGACTGATGTTCTGTGAGTGACTCTGATTGTCTTCTGGATTCCTGCCTGTTTGCCTTGACCTTGTCAACCTCTTCTCTTGGTTCTTGGTTTCTGGACATCGACCTGTGCCTGTTGTCTGACTCTGCCTCTCTGCTAAGCCCTCTTGTACTTCTGCCTGTTGGGTTGACTCTAGATCTCTCGACCCTGGATTGGATTATGTATATGTTCTGTTGTATTCCCCTACGGGTACCTCTGTCTGCCTGTGTATGAACCTGGACTGTCTCTGGATCTCCTCTCCTGCATCTTTCCAAACAAGGGAACTGGCTTCTGCCAGCAGAATTATCTGCAAACCTCTCCTGGAACCGCTCATTGGATTCAGTGCCACACCCCGGATTCAACCAAGAGGTTCCAGCACCGGTCCCAGAAGTTCTCACCAGCTGCACCTGTTCCTTTAATAAAGCCGCAAATTCAACTGACACACTTTCTCTTTGTCAGTTGAGTTCTTGGGTCCAAATCTAAAACCATTACAGTCTGTGTGTGACAAAGACATCCAAATTGTGCTTAAATGTTACTTTTGGTATAAATAACTTTCACAATATGTTGCAACGAAAAGTTTAGTCCACAGCCTTAGAAAAATACTTAATTTTTCCTAATGTTAAAAAATCTTTGAGGTAGTACAGATACTTTATAAAGTTTTTTGCAGCATGCAGTTTAGCTCATGATTCTCAAGCATGAAATTTCTTTCACTCCAGCTGCTAACAATGAAAAACACAACATAATGACATAAGAAATATTCTATAATTTTTACTTCATGTCAATGGCAGCTAAATTCCATTTTAGCTGCCATTGACATGAGCAGGCAACTGGCTGTTCTCCTCGGGGAACACCGCACACAGTAGGATGTAGGGAAGACCTGCAATTACCCGCAATTTCCATCTAATGTAGAACAGATTTTTGGATCAATGTGTACTTCTGTGCTTTTTTTGTCTGTCTTGTTGTGTCTCTGCTCTGTCTTCTGTAATCCCCAGTCGGTCGAGGCAGCTGACCGTTCATACAGAGCCCGGTTCTGCTGGAGGTTTTTCCTTCCCGTTAATGGAGAGTTTTTCTTTCCACTGTCGCTTCATGCTTGCTCAGTATGAGGGATTGCTGCAAAGCCATGGAAAATGCAGACGACTCTCCCTGTGGCTCTACGCTTCTCCAGGAGTGAATGCTGCTTGTCGGGACTTTGAAGCAATCAACTGGTTCCCTTATGTAGGAAATTTTTGACCAATCTGTATAATATAATTGAATTTGACTTTGTAAAGTGCCTTGAGATTAGGGCTGGATGATATAGACAAAAAGCATATCGATTAAAAAAAATGCATATTGATCGATATCAATAATTATCAAAAAGATTTAAAACCTGGCTCTAATGATATTGCTAAATGACTTACTTTTAATAAAGAACACACAAACACTAAATCTCAATTAAATCCTTATTTAACCCATAACTGATTATTTAACCCATAACTGATTTTTTAAAGAACAATAACTCAATTTAAGAGACCTGGGTGATGTTATTAAATACTGACAAAGAATAAACTAAAGTGACCAGTAAAATGACCAACATAAATATAACAAATAAATAAATAGAATAGCCTATTTAGGTGGGAATAGTACACTAGTTACTCCTCAGGTTTCATTCTCTGTCTATATAGTCAATTGAGAGGCTGATGCAGGGCTGAGGTCCGAGGTTCTGGCGTGGGAAGACACAGATTGTAGCTCATTTTGCACTGATTCTCTGCACTCGTTGCACAATTTAGGGAGCGCTGTTAGAGAAAAACTTGCAGCCCGGAACTTTATATCGCGGATCAAGAGTGGCAAGTAGTTGTTTGAAGCCAGGTTTTTCACCTGTAGACAACAGCAGCATATCCATCACTATGAAGCATGTTACTGCATGCGTGATGTCCTTATGCCGCTTGGACGCTTTGTCATTTTATCACAAAGAAGGGAGCCCAGTTTAGCTGCTATACCTGCTTTGTTTTGGAAGAAGTTCCAGAAGACGACGACGCGGAGCCGCGCCGGTGCTGACACAGCTCACGCTGCTGCGGGTGTGAGCGGTTTACGTGATGAAGTGATGAAACAAGTTGGTTGCGTTACCAGACTTTGTTTTTACCGGTACCTTCCAAATTTTACAAATCAGTGGGGTTTATTTCTGTCAGACTGGCGAACTAGTAAAATTTCCTCCGCCTCTCCTTGCTGCGACATATTCACATGCTCTGTGTTGTGTTCACATGAGTGTCGCTAAGGTAAGGGCGAGGACAGCCACTGAAGGCTAGACGTCCCAAATCACAGCTGATGTCTTCCTGTCTTCTCTTTTTCGCGGTCGACAATAGACCCGGCCCACGTAGACGGGTCCGTTGAAGGATGCAGCCCCTATATTGGGACACACCCGTAATGACTATAGAAAATCTTTGGAACTATAAAATGAAGCCCCTATTTTTAAGTAATACAAATTTATTTAGCAATGAACGTATAACACCAATGTATATATAAAGGTAAATTTAAAAACATGGTGCATATCAATGACAGCAGAGTCTTACCATGCAGCAAATACATCCCAAAATGCAGGTCGACGAAAGTGTTTGGCCTCGCCTACAAACTCTTGGCCTTTAGCACTAGTCCTTCCAGCAGGAAGGAATCCACAAGGTAACCCGATTGAATGCCCAAATCATCTTAAATGGCTCCTTTTGATGTGGAGGGGCAGCGACTTTATTTGCTGATGTCTTAGATTTAACACTGAGACCAGCCACAGCATGGTCGAAGCTCATTTCAGCTTTAAGTAAGGTATCCAGGAACTATTTCCATTGGTCATGAGTTGCATCACATGACCACAGGTGAGGGTCGGAGAGTAGATGGGACACAAATCAAGAGGACATTTTTCCAGGTAATGAGGAGGACTTAACTTAGGCTATTTTGCTACCCAGTCAGAATACCCTAAACATTAAAACATACTTTCTTACATAAGGAGAATGCATAACACTTGTAACCCAATAAAAAAAATTTCTTTGCATGTATATGTAGAAAGGATTACACCATCTGGAAGTAGACATGTGAGACTTTGAGCACAAAGAGCCAGATTATGTTGGAGAGACAAGGTTTGAAGAAAAAGGTGGAAAATGGCTGGCAGAGACACTTGCCCGCAGCTAGGATACAAAAATAGCTGATGTCTACAACCAAGCATTCCACCAAATGTCATTAAATGTGTGTTTGACCACAGGCCTTGTTCTCTCCAGGTGTGTGTCAGCTTTCACCACAGAACCGCATTTTTAATATCCCAGTTGCTTTTTGCCAAGCGATGCAGCAAAGTCTCAAGGCTCTTGACGTGGGATGTCAAATGCGTGAACAACACTGGCTTGAATACCAGCCGTGATTTCTAAAACACCATCCTAAATGATGGTGTCAGAGAAGGAGGGGGGCAATGCCAGGGAGAGAAAATTACAGCAAGGCAAATGAGCTGGAACAAGAACAATCTTGTTGATGTCAACGCTGTGTGCTTTTTGAGACAGAGATCCTCGTTTCAGTCTCCATCAACTTATTTCATAATAAAACCCAATGTGTGCTTGGAGAGGAAATGGGCTACTGAATGGTTTTACATCATAACAATCCCCGACTGCCATCCGAGGAGATCAGTCTTCCAAATGTGTTTGATTGGAGAGGCCCGCCTCCCTCCTGCCCAATCAGTCACTCCCAACAATCTAATGTAGAACTGGACTGGAATTGAAACATATATTGCCTCAAGGTCAACTGCAAGCCGTTTCCCTTCTAAATGTGCGGTGTAACTATTCTGCTCAGTGGAGCTTCCCTAAAACCTCAACGGGAGCTGCTTCTGTACCATATGTTTCGGCACACAGTGAGTAAGAAATTAATTCCTGACGAGTTTAAGTTGCTCTCTGGCATTTCTCACAAAACTAATGGGCCGTGAGTGAATTATTGATGAGTGTTGATCAAGGAGAGAGCAGAAAATAGGCTACCTGTGGGCTCCCTCTCGAGTACGGTGACATGCCTGAATATTTCATCAAAAAGGGTAAATAGGCATTTCATAGGATGATAATATTTCAGTGCCTTCCATCTAATTGCTAATTTGACAAATAAAACGAACCACAGCTTTGCTATAGACTAGTGTTTTCTTCAGTTCACAAGAGCTCATTTGGCTGCAAAGCTGTGCTCAGCAGCAGTCTTATCTTTTTTTCTTTAAGTCCTGCACCCCTCACTCTCTCTTTGTTGCCGCTGGCTGTGGGCAGTGGCAGCGGAAGAGTGATACGAGTGACCTTGGCCCAGTTCTATGAGCTCAAGAGGAAAGCCATGTCTCACAGCCATTCGTTCCTCCTCACCAATCCCGATTAGCAGTCGAGCAGCAGGCAAAGGAAATTCTAGAATGTCGCAGTGCAGAGAGGGCCTTCGAAGAGGTGGAGCCGGACATCCCGGCCCAGAAGAGATGCCAGGAGGGGGAGGAGTGGGCTAGGGACATGCAAAGAGCAAACTTATGCAGTGGAGTGTTTGCTTGTTACAGGAGAATCCTTAAGGATGATAGTGGGACTGTCAGTCAAAGAAGAGAAAGAGTCAGCTGGGAGTTCAGTAGCGATGGAGATGGAGAGACTTAGAAGCTCGGTTACAGTTTATTAGCCCGTGTCTCACACTAACACCAACTATGTGTTCAAAGGTTTTTTAAGTTATCAAGCAACAATGAAGGTATGGTCCTCATTTTGCATTTGTTTTCTTTTCACTGGAGATGTTTGGATCCAAAGTTATGTGAATGACAATCTCTCAAATGTTTTGGATACCTTACGCTCTGCTAATGCCAATCACTGATTGTTTATATTGTTGGGCACGGCCTTTGTCTCCTAAATGGGGAGATGTAGCATGTGCAGAGTTATAGTTGTAGAGGGGTTCTCACCTGGCGTGGGGTCCTTTGATTTTCTCTAGGGATGTTAGCCAGATTAAGTTTAGTAGGTTGTCTGGTGATGTCTCTGAATCAGTGCAAGGATCCTTTGCCCCTCTCTCTTGGTAGGAAGGTCACCCTGTGTTGGATGTAGGGCTGGACGATACAGAAAAAAAGTATATTGATAAAATAGAAATCATATTGATCGATATCGATAATTGTGAAAGCGCTGGCAATTTTATGTTGCTGCTTGGCGACCTATCTTTAGATACAGAACACACAAACACTGAATTCAAACTCAACCCTTTATTCAACCACCTTTTTTCCAAAACAGGTTTTTAAAAAAGAAAAAAAAAAGTATGCATGCTCTCTTTGAACTTGCCTCTTTGAAGGGGGCAGAGCTTAGTTCCTGAGTCTGCATTTGTGATGATTGGGAGGATGTAATGACTGTAGTATTAACCTACATGGCTCAAATGCAAAAAAGGAATGAAAATTGTTATTCTATTGAACTTTTTATTGACCCTTTTTTGTGTCATCGATATACGTCTATCAATCAATATATATTATTATTGAATTATCGTCCAGCCTTAGTTGGATGTGATCTATTGGTGAGCTTTGCAGTCTGCTCTTGGTCTTTTGTAGCTTTATTTTTAGGTTTATTTTTCTGTTGAGGTCATCCGGGGTGGTGGGTGGGTAAGAGGTTGAAACGTTATCGGCTTGGCTTTGTACTTTTTCATAACTCACTCAATGACAAACATTCAATGTGATTACACCCTCCAAAAACAATGGATGCCTCTTAATGGCCTTTTGTGTTCTTAAATCAGTACTTGATATGCAATCTAATCCACACATGTGAGGAGAATAAACTTGCTTTAGAAAGTTTTCCTTTGAAATGACTTCATGTTTCATCAAGCCTTGCGGCTAACATGTTTCGTCCAACTCACCCTAAACAACCTCTCGCCACAGCGCACACACAGTGACTCAATGTACACAAACACCCAGGCATATGGGTTCATGCAACCCTGTTCTCCAAAGCAAATGGTCACTCAGTTTATAGCACTCCTGGATTACAGCACTTCCAGCAGTTTTACCCACGCAGACACCTGCTAACTTCAAAGCCAGTCAATTTGATCTTCCGCCTTACACGTCTGCCTGTTACATATTTCTTTTACATAAAGCCCACACAATAGACTTAAAAGCCGATTCTGATGTTGGCAAAGTAATTTTCACCCATAGTGCTTAAAATACATCTTTTCCAGTCCTTCTAAACCCGGAGCAGATACATGAAAAACAATGACATGGAGGGCAGAAATGTAGATTTCTAGCTTTTAACAGTCTTACAAGACAACATACTCCACGACCCTTGTAAGCATGTATCTGTATAAACTTGGGTGCATTTATGCTTTAAACCCCTTGGCAGTATTGATGCCAGAAGAAAAAGAAAGCAGGAATGACTAATACAAGATATTCTACAGGGTATATTTTAATATGTTTTATCCTTTGCTCAGTCGATCAAAATGGGTGTGAGCTGCATCTACTTTCAGGTGGCATAACCAGTTAAATAACAAGTTTATTGGTGAATGACTTGACAATTTGATTAAGACAAATCAATAATGCTCATCAAACAGACATCAGGGAGAAAAAAAGGAATTGAATGCCTCCAAGATAAAAATAACGAGTTAATTTGAAATAAATAAAGCAAAACCAGGCTGCGGCAGGGTGACATTTGAATCTATAAGCATAGATTTATCAGTTTGGTAGTGTAAATGTGCTGATAATGAAAAGAAACAATTACATGCTAAGATTAACAACTGGTGAATCTTCTGAAAGGATAAGCTTTTTGACACCTTAGCTTTCAATTCTCTAACATGGTTGCTGCTTCACCCAGCCAAGTTTAATTGTATTAAAGCCCACTTCACAACTTCACAAAGGACAAGGCTACCTATGCATGCCATGTGTGTTTAACAGCAAAATGTGGAATTGCCAGTAATGCCTGAGTGAAATTACACTGATCTGAAAAAGAACTGCTTGTAAATAGTGTTATGGTTGTGCTCACCAAAACTGTGTCCTTAAAGTCTTTTAGAGTTGGACAACTTAAAAACCATAGAATAACCATCGATTTAAAAAATAATGAAAATAAGAGAAAAACAATCCTTTGTAGTCTTATTTAATTATCATTAGATTTCTTTTTGTTCTTTATGTACTGCTCTTTGTTTGTTCTCAAGGGTCAACACCTATGGTCATTTAATGTGCTTCACCAACCGACAGCTGGGTTTGGCTCCAGTCCTCACGACCCAAAGCAGGACCAATGTGACCTTAGTAAATGGATGGAGGTACTGAGCAGAGAGGAATAATCAGTTTCACATGTTCTCATTAAATCTCAGCCTGTCAGCAGCTGTGATGACATGTTGATGGATGTTGTATTTCTTAAAATCCATCAGCTCAACTTTATGGTTTTCTGTTTAAAACAAGCCATGTTCTTGTAATATCAGCTCACTTATCGTGGGCATTAGCATTGCTCTTTCTCATCTTGGAAATGAGCCACAACTTTCACATAGAAAACAGATCAATTTTAAGTGCCTTCAGTGTTTTTATCTGATATCCTTATCGCCCAACACAAAGTACAGTAGTTCAAACATGTGAAATGGAAGTAAAAGGAAAAAAGAACTAAAGGACATAAAATGATACTGGGTTTAACATAAAAAAAAACATTTGAAAAAAATGTGGCATGGATTTGTATTCAGTCGACGACTGATATAATCTGATGCCCTGAAACATAATCCAATGTGGCATAACTGCAAATCTTCCAAGGCCACAGCAGTAATCTGAGAAGCACCCAAGAGGTACACAGTAACTGTAATAAACTGCAGCTCAGGTGGGGCAATCCGTTGACAAGAAAACCATTAGATCACGTCACAGATCTTGAAACATGGGATAGTTTCAAGAATATATTATTTTGGTGGTTGGTGACAGCCTGAACAGGTCCCTGGTCCATCAAAGGGCAACGCAAAGACACCCGAAAAACAGCAATGCACACACACTCAATCACAAGGCCAATTTAGAAGGGTCAGTTGTCCTAACATACATGTTTTTGGACAGTGGGAGAAAGCTGGAATACCCAGAGAGAACGTGCAAATGCATGGAGAGTACAAATGGAAAATAACTCCTTGCTAGGATTCAAAGGACGTGCTGAAAGGAGCTTAGAACAGCAACACCATACAGCCCAACAAAGGTTAAATCTTCCAAAAGCTCAGAGAATGGGTTTTGGTCTTGATGAAGATATACATTTATGGCCACCATTCTAAAATTGTTTTTGCATAAAAACAAAACGTGTTCATGTGCATCACATGAAGAAGAACATACACCCAGTGACACATAAGGATTGATAGCAACACGCTCCATGGTTGTGTTCCTTCAGATATAACTTGTTTTTGAATGTTTCTCATGGTAGGGTAGTAGGAATTTCCTTTTACAGCATCACACCGAGTCTGAGCCTACGTCCAAATCAGATAACACAGTTCTGGAATGGTCCAGCCAGAGTCTGCCACATAATCTGCAGTATATCCTGAAGAAGGCTTTGGAGCAGAGATGTCCTCACAGTCTGAGAAAATGAGCAGAAATTACCAAGACAAGATATTTGATGCAGGCAGACTTGTATTACAGAGTACTAAATGCTGAAAGTGAACCAAAAGTTGCTTCAACAAAGTCTTACTTTAAAGCTGTTCACACTTATGCTGTCAGATTATTTTCAAAGGATCTATTTAACAGTTCAGTGGTACAGAATGTCATATTAAAAGATTAATAAGATTTTTTATATCACAGACATCTGGCATTTTAATAGGGGTGTGTGAACATTTGAAATCCACTATATCCATTATCACATTCTTATATCATGATATCATTGACATTGTGGGCCATCTGCTGCATTCTGTACCATATCTTAAGCTATAAAGGCATAGCTCCAAATTAAATTCTTACTCAGTATTTGTACATGATTACATTCAAGTACTTTACCAGACACTACAAGATGTGGTACCAATACAACTTTATCTTTATATATCCCAAATTAGGTATTATAACTAGAGTACGTTATGTGATGAAAACTTCTTGAAAATATTACACTAAGGCATTGCACGCCCCTTGATTCCATTGCACTTGACCTGCTAATCTAGTAAATCAACTCAGGGAAAATAAAAACACAATACCATGTGTTTTATAGCTTTAAAATCACAGTGTACCTTTGTCCTTGGTATTTATAGCATACAAAATGAAATATTGAACAGTATGACTAATAGCAATGTGAACATAAAATGCAACCAGGGTTAAATGTTAACAACCTTCCAGCCATTACTTTTCTGACACCCAGAAATAACAACAACAGAGTAGCTCCCAGCATCTAGGGGATGTTTGTACAGTATAGATCTTGTTTTACAAGTCTACAAAGTTATAGCAGAAATGTAAGCAATTACGAGTGAAGCAACCTCTGGCGAGTTTTATAGCACATAATACACTAGATAGGTGCACACCACCTTTTTTATTTTTGTCCAAGGCTTCAATTTATTATTTGTAACTATGAAACAGATCTGCAGGGATGATTCATAGCTGAAAGAAAAATTGCTTTCTGCTTTGACATGAAAGATGCAATCAGCAAGTGGAGAGACAACACAAGGAAGAAGTGCTTGAGAAATGGCTCACAACAGAAGGCCAGTCCAATTGACAGCGAGTACTCTTCATCCTGAATTTTGATTGTCAGTGTGAATGTTGACATACAGTATGTCTGACTGCTTTAAGAGCACTATGGAAACTTTGACCCATGTATAACAATGTTTTTGAAGTAATACCATCATTTTGGTGTGTATCATTTATCATTAAGACCGAAAAAGAAACTAAGAAGGGCCTTCACTACAGTTTAGACAAAGCTGATGTGGAATTACAAATGATATGAAGAAGAAAAATAAATGCATGAAATAAACTAAGTACCCAGTCTGGGCATTATATGAAATATAATGGTGAAAATATATTTCGTTGTTCATTTATTTTCTTCTTGACATAAAGCATTTTTACGATGATGTATTCCTTATGCTCTTGAAGCACATCTAGGTTTTCTATGCTTCATCACCTGGTGAGAGAAAAAAAGAGTATTTATTAGAAGTTTGACTTTGTTGAGGTTCATTTTAAGACAAGTTCTGATGCTTTTATAAACCTAAAAGTTTAGTGTTAACATGGATTCTGTAATTCAAACCAACAAAACTGAGTGAAAATTATGTTCAAAAGTGGAACTATATTAGACTTTAGTGATGGGTCGATGAGGCGTCATGAAACGTTTCGACACATTGCCACTCTGTGCCGATACTGTGCCGATACTGTGTCACTGAATACTGACACCTGCTGGACCTTAAAAATCCCTACAGGCAACCCGGTTGACAGAGTTAACTGACACTGATTTGATGACCAAGTATACACAATACAATTTAAATCATTGTATGTTGCATTGTATTATTTTATATTTTCATTTGAATTAAACATATATTTGATTTTTTTTTAGATACAGTCAATAAATAATGTGAAGGAGGATGCTTGTGGACTGGCTTTTTTATTTTTTACAAATGGTTGATCGGGCGCTGTGTTTAGTTACCTGACTGATATCATCTGTTCTGAAATCGGACATGCTGAGTATGACAAAGGGAGGAAGAACTACTCAGAGTAGCAGCTTTCTACTCAGTGTAAATCAGCCGTTTTTTCTGAAACGACGCTCAGAACAAAGACGCACAGCGCAACCCGCCCAACCATAAAGGCGTCTGCCCAACCCATCCATCAGTGGTGCGCTCCGATCAGCACCTTGCGCTCACAGAGCGAGACTGTGGTACACCATCACACCAGAGTTGCAAAATGGTTAAAAATTAACCATTATTAACCGTTATTTTGTTTACAGTTCAGCTTGGATTTTATTTACTGCGCAGCATAGCTTTGCTGTGCGCGCTGCTGTGCGCGAATGCACACGCGTGCAGCTTGGAGGGAACAGAAACAGTTTGGCGCGTCAGTCAGTTCGAAACAGGTGCTGTATTGGTCACGTGACCGAAACAGTTCCTGTATCGGTCACGTGACTTTTCCGTAGCAATACACACATCGACACGGGTTTCGCTCTATGAGACCGACACATGCGCCGACGCATTGGTGTTGCCGGACCCATCACTATTAGACTTACAAAAACACCAAGCTCCTCTGATCAGGCCCCTGCTGATCAGAGCTAAACCTGCAGTGAGGCAGGTGAGGGTGTGGACTGAGGGAACAATGGAGGCGCTCCAGGACTGTTTTGAGTGCTCTGACTGTTCAAAGCTGCAGCAACTTATGAGGACAAGATCAACATTGATGAGTACGCCATGACTGTGTCAGCCTACATCAACAAATGCATTGAGGACGTCAGCACCACTAAGACCATCATCACCCGAGCCAACCAATGACCCTGGATTACTGACGAGGTCCGTCAAGCGCTAAAAGCACGGAACTCAGCCTTCAAGTCTGGTGACAAGGAGGCACTGAGGACATCGAAAGCCAACCTGAACCGTGCCATCAGGCTAGCGAAGCGGAACCACAGTCAGAAAATCCAGGAGCTTTTCCATGACGCAAGCAACACCAGGAGCATGTGGAAAGGCATACGGGCGATCACCAAATACAACACGCCCTCCCCCCTGGTGGGTGAAGTTGATGCTGACTTCCTCAATGGACTAAATAACTTCTTTGGGAGGTTTGAGGCACTAAACAGCACTCCAGCAGTGAAGGCTGTTCCCCATCAGGAAGAGGAGGTGCTCTGCCTTGACACCGCCGACGTGTGGAAGACTCTAAGGAGAGTCATCCCGCTATAGGCCCCAGGTCCCGACAACATACCTGGGCGGGTGCTCAGGGAGTGTGCAGGTCAGCTGGCTGGTGTTCTCACAGACATTTTTAACACCTCGCTGGACCAAGCCACAGTGCCAGCATGCTTTAAGTCGGCCTCCATCATTCCGGTGCCAAAGAAACCTCAAGTCACCTGCTTCAACGACTACCGGCCTGTTGCACTGACTCCCATCATGATGAAGTGCTTTGAAAGGCTGGTGAAACAACACATCGTCTCCAGTCTCCCCCCAACACTGGACCCGTTCCAGGTCCAGATGTTTTCCTACCAGGAAAACATCTGGACCTGGAACGGGTCCAGATGGGCTGCAGCACACCTGCAGCACACCTCTTCGCAACTGGCTGCTGGACTTCCTCACCAACAGACCTCAGTCAGTCCGGGTCCGACAGAACACCTCTGATGTCATCACCCTCAGCACGGGCTCCCCTCCCCTCCTGAGCCCCCTGCTGTTCACCCTGATGACTCATGACTGCGTCCCCAGGTTCACCATCAATCACATCGTGAAGTTTGCAGACGACACAACGGTGGTGGGCCTGATCAGAGACGACAACAACCAGGACTACAGAGAGGAGGTGGAGCAACTGGTGGGCTGGTGCAGAGACAACAGCCTGATCCTGAACGTGGAGAAGACGAAGGAGATCATCGTCGACTTCAGGAAGAACCGGCCGCACCACGGCCATCAACAGCTCTGCTGTGGAGGTGGTCAGCAGCACCAAGTTCCTGGGGGTGCACATCACGGACAACCTCACCTGGTCTGTGAACACCACATCACTGGTGAAGAGGGCACAGAAGCGACTGTACTTCCTGCGGAGGATGAGGAGAACCCACCTGCCCCCGCCCATCCTCACGACTTTCTACAGAAGCACCATAGAGAGCATTCTGACCAGCTGTCTCTCTGTGTGGTGTGGAGGCTGCAGTGCCTCCGACTGGCAGAACGTGAGGAGAGTGGTGAGGACAGCAGAAGGGATCATCGGGGCTCCTCTTCCCTCCATCAAGGACATCTCATCTCAGCGCTGCGTGTCCCGAGCCCGTAACATCATCAGGGACCCCTCACACCCCCACCATGGACTGTTCTCCCTGCTTCCCTCTGGGAAGAGGTTCCGCAGCATCCGCTGCAGGTCCACCAGGTTCTGCAAAAGCTTTTTCCCTGTTGCCATCAGATTGTTGAACTGCTGAAGCTGTACCACATTCGTATATTTGCACATTTGCATCATTGCATCCTTATCTAGCATTACAAATGCTGCCGAACTCTCAGTTTCTAAAATGCATTCTTGCACAAATACCCTTTGCACAATAATTTCTGCACAAAAATTGTTTAAAAAAAAAACTCACCTGTACACTGTGATCGCACACTGTCTATTTCTCCTGCATTGTTTACATTGTTTACATTTTAATTGTTTACTGTAAATTACTGCTGCACCTTATCCTGTAATTTACTGTAATTTTTCAAGCTGTATGCAAACGAAATCTCGTTCTGTACGCACTCTGTGCATACAAAATGACATATAAAGTTGTCTAAGTCTAAGTCTCTTGGTCTCACAAAATCAAAATGCCACAGCATTTCTCAAAGTGAAGCAAGTCATTGGAAGCGTGACCCAGTTACTGTCAGCATTTGACTTTATGCAGTGAAGCAAATCAAAGCTACACAACAGATATTACGTTTTGGGCTTTAAAGTTAAGAGACTGCATCAAAGTTTTAGAATCCTCTTTTAAAGTGCGACAAGTTGTAACTATGTTGACAGACTAAAGACATGGGGAATGTTAAAGTTTGCATTGGAAGAATTGGAATAAGTCTCTACTACTTTTAAATCTTATGTGGGACAGCATTTTTTGGTACTTGATTTAAAAAAAAAAACGGTGTCAGACAAGATCCAAATGATTTTTGTTAACACCGTCAGAATACCACAACTAGCCAAGCCTAGCTGGTAATGATGCTAAAGTTAGCATCTGCTTTAGCGGGTCCCATCAGTGCTTCAGATAAAAGTTTTTTTCAGGTTTTAAATTAGTCTAGTTCAAAACTTAATACATAGACTGTAGGTTGTGGGAAGTAGGATGCAGAGTGTGCTGCTGCACCTCCTTGTGGAGGACGATGATACAAAAGTCTATGACTAAAACTTAAATAACTTCTTTAAAAATATAACTCCCTGCAGTCAGACAACCTAAAAAGGTTTTGCTTGAGTCTTGTCATACGTCCTCAAAACAAAATATATATAAGAAATAAATGCTCAATTTTAATCCAACCATCCTTCACCCCTGAGCTGGTTTTCTCCAACTGACCCCATGAGATGGGTGCCGATCTGGAAAAATAAATCCACTCATCTCAGTCAGTGTACACCCAGAGTTAAGATAAAATTAACTGAACTGGCTTTATAGATGTTTTAACAGTACTTAATGTTACTGTAAATCAGAAAATACAGTAGTACGTTTTTTTTACAGCATTACGCCTGCAGTAGCAACTTCAAAACTCATGCCACTGTCCTACTCCCATCTTTTGTGATTACATTTTATACTAAACACTATCCCAGTAACTGTTTCCAATTAAAATCAAGTCTTTAAAGACATAATACACCTTAGATTGCTAAATTTAGCAAAAATCTAGCAAAAAAAGAAAATGAAAAAAAAAAGATTTTCATTGATTTTCGCATTTGTGATTTTCCTCACGTAAGAGAAATGTAATTTAGCATTTGACTGCCGAGGAACCAGATGAGTTAATATAATGTTTCACAAGCTAAGATCGGGGATTCACATGCATTGTCCATATAAAGATCACAATGATTTTTATTTCTTGGTCGGCTAATGTTTTCTTGAGGGGTGGGGAAGTGCAAATAACTTTTCAAATTTGCACTGCCATTTTGTAAAAAGGGTGTCTCGTGAAATGTGTTTCCATTGTTATGCTTAAGCTGATCAAACATGAACTGGTTGTGCTACACTGAGCAGAAATTCTTGAAAACACTGAGTTTTATGAAATATTTATTATTTTGGTGAAAACACAAAAAGATGGATATTCAGTGTTTTGACTTTAGGACAACCTTAGAAACCTTCAAATAAGGAAAAATTAGGCAGTCAGTCAGTCAGTTAGTCAGTCATTATTACCCCATTAATAAATATTTGTTTTAAAAGCATTTACCTAATGCTGTTAAACAGAGCAAGGAGCTTTAATGGCCTTTTTAAACATTCTAGGTTTACTTTGGATGCTTAGAATAATTTTATTTGCACCCTGATATTACAAAACACCAAAAGAGCCAGAGTCGAAATTATTGCAGATGAAAATTTGTGTTTCAAAAAAGCCTTTTTTGTCTATTTGTAAAAAAAAAAAAGCACAACAAAAAGTGGATTTTTAGAGATTATCTAATTATTGTGAACCATTGTATGTCATTTTATGAGCTACATGTATTATTATACTCTTTATATTAATTATATCCAAGTTAAACATAAAGTCTTCCCTGTACATTCTTTATATTTACAAGGACCCCCCCCCCCCAAAAAAAAAGTTATGTCACAGACTTTTTACTTTTGATCACAGAACCTTTGAGCAGGCAATATGGCAGTCTGAACTTTGCATGGCTCTGCAACACATAGGGGTTTTGTGTTGCTCAAGGTTCATGCTTGACAGAGAACATACTTAAAGTAATGATCCATTAGCTGTGTGTGTCTAATGGAGACACAGATTATGCATGGAAGCTTGCCAACTTCACTGGGTTGTTAATGAGAATACTTGTTTGCATGTATGAGTGAATTTATGTTGCCGTGTAGGTGCGGGTGTGTGTGCTAAATACACCGCACGGGGAGTGTGCAGTGCAGCCGCTTGTGGACGGGGAGAGGGTGGGTGAAGGAAGTTAATGGGGCAATCACATTCCATCATGAAAGGCATCAAAAGCTTAGATGAGCTCACTGGTCATTCAGTCTGGTTCTGTATTCTACTCTTTTTTCCCCCAAACTCCATGCTACCCTTCACCCATCCCTCCCTACTTTCTCTGCTTCGAATAGCCTCCATCTCTCGCTATGGCTTTCACCTTCCCCACAGATTAGAGTTAACGAGGATATTAGCTGTGGCAGTAAACACAGTCGCTTTATCCAGTCCATTTGGCCCTCCTGTCTGCTGAGGCAAGCACTACTGGGGAGTTACAAAGAAGTGGGAGTTTGTGAGTTTGGATATGCAAAGAAGAGTGGCGAGTTGGGAGGAAAAAAAATGCAAGCAGATGAAAAGTTGCTGCTAAGAGGGGTTCGATCACGCTTCCACTGCTTCACGTTGGAGGTCAGGTAATTTCAGCTTCCTGACTGATGGAAACGGAAAGGCCGTTATCGTAGTGAGCACTCACCAAGCCAAAACGGACTCCCTTAGCTATTTGATGTTCTTTCTACTGTCCCCAGCTACAGATGAAATATTTTTTGTACCCTGAAAACTGAACACCACCCTCATTTTGTTTATTCAAAAGCTTTACTTTCTCTGCCGGATGAATCCACCGTTTCCATCCACAGAAATCATGTATTTTCTCCCGTAAGTGCGTGAGTGGTTTTTATGAGCATTAAGGGCTAACCTTTGCACAACTGTCGCAGAAATAAGCACAAGCATGCATTGTTTGCGCGCACACACAAAAAATGGTATGTTAGAGTGCTGTAAGATCCCAAGAGGAGGCGGCATTGATTGAGGGGTTTGTGTCCCTTCCCGAGAGGTTGGAGCTCACAAAACAGGCAAAAATCAATACTACACACACCTGTTGAGATGTGATTAAATCCTCCCATCCCCTTGACATTGTGCCGCCCAAACGCGGACGTATATAAATGTGCACATTCGCTTGTCTTTATGCTTTGCAGGGGTCAGATTAGAAGATGGACTTCAAGTCCTTGCGCAAGGTTTGTATGAATTGTTAAGTTTACCCTGAGGTGCAGTAAGTCTAACGGTGACCTAAAAAAACAGAACACCACAGTAAAACTGAATATTTAGACGCCATTCTCTGTTAGCCTTGCTGTAGGGCTTCATCTAACATTTAACTCTTTAGTTTGTGCCGTATGCCTGCTGTGTCAAGGTTGCATTCAGATAAAGAGGCAGAGGCTGACTTAAATATCTAAATGTGTGTGTTGCCCTTTTGCACACAATGGACCTCCGCAGTGGAGTTACCTAAGGACACAGAGCAAAGAAATTCATCAAAAAGCAATCATCAGCTCTGGGTTGTGACTGATCTAGCGTGGCATCCATTCATTATGTAAATCCTGCAACCTAGCTTTCTTTATCATCAAAGACCCTCATTATAAAAAAAAGTCAGTCTGTCTGAGGCTAAACAACAGATCACCAAAACTGGACCGTTTCTATGGAAACTATGCAGGAGAAACCATTTGAGGGAGAGCGGGTGGCCCAGGGGTGTGCATGTATGTAGCAACAGGCGGGTGCACAAGCAGAGCAGTGCAGCAATCAACAGGTGTAATTGGCAGCAGCAGTATGTGAGCTGCAAATGAAATTATGAATTAGATTCAGGATGGCTTGACAGCGGACGCTGATTAGTCTGGGAATATGATGTCGTCCGTGTCGACCGATATTGAGTATTGAAGCGCAGGTGGTGTGCTTATTGTCACGGCTGCAGACGGACCTCGTTATTAGGAGATTAGCCCATGCTTCCACAGAAGTAAATCCTATTCTGATGTTTATCAGCAACACAGAACTGCAGTGGAATGCCACATTGCAATTTCAAGCAAATGTGGGATAAAAATAAGAACTACAACTAGACAAAGTATGATTAAAGGAAAAACAGAAGGACAGTCATGAAAAACAAAATCTTACATATCGTAATGCATCTCAAAAATCCAGGTTGAGAAAAAATTGAGTAGGTTCTCTAGACGGGTTCTTCTTTGTTTAACCTTTCCTCTCTTCTCCAAGAGACTACTTCTTGAGAAGACTTTGATCTGAACCGCAAACCCACCCACACAGATCAATACTTGCGGTTTAACTCCCATCACCCACTGGAGCACAAGTTAGGAGTAATCAGGACTCTGTATCACAGAGCAGACAACGTCCTCACAAACTCAGGATGTGAGGCTTTAGGCCCTAGAGCAATTTGGTTAGCCCAGCTGGGCTTTCATCAAAGCAAAGGAAACTCAAACAGGACTCCAGCCAGGTTTACACTCATATGTAGTTCAGCTGTGACTCTGTCGGGGATGAAGATGTTCTCCTCCTGGATAGGGAGGAACATTGGCTTGAGAGAGGAGTAAAGGAAGCCAATTTTTGTGAAGAGACTGCAGGTTGTTAAAAATGGGTGGAGGCCTCTGGGTCCAATTATCCCCCTGTTGCAATTTTGTTATTGTGAGTATGACTCAGCCCTCTGGGAACAATATGCGGCCATCAGAGCACTAATGATCAGTTGGTAACCTGATGGACCTCTCTTGCATCTGAGCAACCAGTTTGGATTGTCACAGTTAAACTTGTTGATCCAATATGTTGATCGAAGAAGTCTACTTTGGAGAAGAGATGAAACGTTTCAACAAAGAAGAACCTGTCTAGAGGACTTACACATTTTTTTACTTATCTTACATGAACCTAAGGACAGATCTAAAGTAGAGAGAGGATCCCACATAGGACAAATACATCTCTAAGTAGCTTAGTTACTGACTTTCTTTAGAGTACTCTACAAGCCAAGTTTAAAGTTTGCTAGTCAAGCAAAGATACTAGCTCACTATGTCCAACTCATATACATTTCTAGAAATGATCCCCAGCTTTGACCATCTGAATCCATCAAACCCAAAATAGAAAGAGTACATATGGCAGAACTGCAAATCTACTAAGACATGGCTGTCTACCTATACTCCAATGTTGGGCTAAGAGAGCATTGATCAGAAGCAGCCAAGTGGCCCATGAGGAGCTGCAGATAACCACAGCTCAGGAGAGATAATCTGTTCATAGGACAACTTATCAAATTCCCACTTTGAGCGGCAAAAAAAGAGAACAGAAAATGCAGTAAACCCATGGAAGAAGGCTACTTTATCACCAAAATCAACCTTTTTAGAAATCCAAAAAAAAAATTGTCGCAAAAAACTAACACTGCAACTCTCACTGTAGAACATAGTGGTGGCAGTATAATGCAGTGGGGTTGATTTTCTTTAGCAGGCAAAGGGCCCATTATTTATTTTGTTTTATCCGTTTTTAAATTCTCTCTCTTACTCACTCACTCACTCACTCACTCACTCACTCAAAGGGCATATGTATATAGTGTGCATATCTATATAGTGGGCTTTTAACATCATCCAGTGTTGGTTCTTGGGCAAGACAATTAAGGCTAACTGCCTACCTTATATACACGTCGAGAGCGAATAAACAGAAAACCATACCAGCTCAGACGTTGCCCGGTCAAACAAGGTTTGCGTCAAGTGTTGAGGAAACAGGGCACTTTGAAGACAAATGGGCCACTGGAACATCAAGACTCGAGAAGACAATAAGGCAGTATTGGAATGCCACTACTCCAGTTACCCTAGTCAACGGGGCTACATGAACAGACTGTGGGAAACATAGATGCTTTGATACCTGCAGTGTAGACTAACATGGAAACAGCTAGTAACTCAGTGTAACGGCAGCTGCTTTCACAACTAGAGAGCCAAGAGATAGTTTCACAACTAGAGCAAGGGGGAACCAAGACACACAGTCAGACAGGCATCAGACAGGCATCAGACAGGCGCAGACATCAACCCCCTAGAGATTGGGTACCAAGCCCCAATGAAGCAACAACAATTGAATGGGAGAACGTCTGACCTAGGAGATGGTCATCATGGCTAAATTAGGAGCCTGTCAAACCTGATATTGACTTGTGAAGCTGAGTGAAGTGCCTCCACAGGATCTCCTAGATGATGTGAATACAGCACTAAGTACAATCCCTACTGTGACAAAAACAGAGACCAATTAGCTGATATACAGTACAGCACTAGTGATCCTTGAGATGCTTGACAATGGTAACATTAATGGGCCGTCCAGATAGGAAGCGATTTGCGCTGCGCTGGCCGCGGGGTTCAGCGCTGCGCTGCGCCGGCTGGGTTGCTGGGTCTAGTCATTTGTTTGTTGTTCCAGCTTTTGGTCAGCAGCAAATATGTAAGAAGCAAGCGATAGCACTAGCCCTGCTAGTTCGAAGAAAAAGAGCAGCAAGGAAGAAGAGGCTGTGGGTGCACGAAACCCTCAGGTCCAGAGAGCAGCTTGGGGAGTTCCGGCTTGTGAAAGAGCTCCGTTTTCACAGCGACCGGTTCCAGGTCTACTTGGGGCTGTATATTCAAAAAAAAAAAAAAAAAAAAGTATGATGTGTGCTACTAAAAAGCAGCAGAGGCATGTGTGTGTGTGTGTGTGTGTGTGGGAAATGTGTTTCCATGCTACTGCTTTCCTCCCGATGTCCCTGTACAGTCGCAAACTTGTGTCATATAGTTCGGGGGATTCAGACACACACAGCTTTTCCTCCATTTTGCTTCCTGGTCTTTCCAGCCGATGGCCCGGTTTCTATTGGCCACGCGTGCATTCGTCACGGCCGAAGCGGTGCGCTGTGCTTGCGCTTTGCTCGACGCAGCGATAAACCGCCCTGGCGCCGCGCCAGGGCGGTTTATCGCTGAGATTGCAGATTGAACCGAAACTGGTCCACTCCTCTGTAACGAGGAGTCGTTAGGGTCGTTATTGGCCTGGCTTGCAGGACCGATGTTTTGATCACCCATATGGGGGTGAGAATTGAGGTGATGATTGGCCGGAATTAATCCTATAGCTGTATTATAAGTTTGAGAGTTGGAACCTAAGGCCCCCTCCTCTGTTTAAAGTTGTTTTTTCTCTCTTAACGTAGATGGCTTCCTTCACACCCCTTTCAAACCATCTGTCTTCTTTGTCCAAAATGTGAACATTTTGGTCCTCAAAAAGAGTGTCCTTTGTCCTTAAGGTGTAGGTGGACAGCAGAGTCTTGTTCTGTTTGGTTGTTTGGTTTACCAATCATCACCTCAATTCTCACCCCCATACGGGTGATCAAAACATCGTTGCTGCAAGCCAGGCCAATAACGACCCTAACGACTCCCCGTTACAGAGAAGTGGACCAGTTTCGGTTCAATCTGCTGTCTTAATGGCTGTAACGACTGCCCATTACTAAGGGGGTGGACCTGTTTCTGTTGAATTTGCATGTTATCTAAGCCATTACAAGGCCTTTGTTGGGCAGCAGTATAAAGCTTGATACTCCACATTACTCCAGACTTTTAATTGAGAAAGCTTCCTGGATAGGCAGTGAAACGTCTTCAAACTATGGAAAACAAGTCCAGTTGCTTTGTTTTTTTACTTTTTTTGGAATGACCATGACCTGGATGACTGAGAATCTTCACCAGCATCCTATGGGACTTCCAGATACAAACAGACAAAATTGATGTGGCCATCCTGAGTGATGGAAACATCAAGAAAAAAAGAGCATGATAAACTGGAGAAATATCAAGGGCTCAGGGAGGAACTAGCAAGAACCTGGAAGGTGAAGACAATAGTAGTACCCATGGTCATCGGATCACTCGGGGCAGTAACCCCCACTCTGGAGAAGTGGCTACAACAGATACCTGGAGAAACATCAGACATCTCAGTTCAGAAGAGCGCAATGTCAGGAACAGCTAAGATCCTAAGAAGAACCTTCAAGTTCCCAGGCCTCTGGTAGATGACCCGAGCTTGAGAGATGAAGAGCCACCCACCCTGTTCAGGAGTATGAAGGGTGGGTGAAAGAGCGGTATATATGTGTTAAAGAAAGCCTCATCAGGTCATTTTTATTAACCTTTGAATGCTTTTAGAGTGGGGATCCATAAGAAAATGTTCAAAAAAAATCAACGGCAGTGTTATTCCCTTCAGTGGCATGTGACACTTTAACAGACTTTAGAAATTGGCCTATTAGACACAAACAATCTTTTTGATGAATTTCATTATTTATTATGCACCAAGGCACAGAAACAGCAGGGAAAAAGGGTGATCTTGTCACTTCAGATAATGGATTTCATTTATTAAGTGTCCCATTCTATATGACTGTTAAAATAATATAAAAAAAATGTATACGTTTAGGGGAACAGCAGGAACTCAATTTTCCTCGGCAGAGGGATATTGAGTTCTTTGTAAGTTGTTTTTATAGATTTGTTGTTGTTTTTACTTTTACTCACTCCTAAAGATCAATTTTCTTGGCCCCAGGAAAATGTTTTCTCATTAATAAATGCTCAGATCTTATATTTATTCCATTACCATATAATTATGATCACAATTAAATAATGATTATCCAATTGTTAGGGCCATTTTTTGAGGAAACACAGCCTAATTTTAATTCTCTCTTGGCAATAACTTAAAACATGGTAAAAAAAACATTATTCCTCATATATGATGTCTGTTTGTGAAATTAAAAATGCTATTTGTACCTTGGACCTGTGTATTTACTGTCTGCACAAAAAGTGTTGATATAACATTCCCAGTTGAATCTGAGAACTATGTATGTTCCCATCTCTTTACATGGTGTAAGCAGCAAATGTAAACAGCCGTGCATGGAGGATTTTATTTGCATTTGGCATATTAATGCATATCAAAATGGTTGAGTAACTATAAAGGGTAACTTTAAAAGATAATGTTGCAAACATAATGTTTTAAAAAAAAAACATACATTGGACAAATTCCAAACAAAATATTTCATTTTAATGCCACAAACAAGTAAATATAAAGTTATCAGGCTCCTGTCAAATCAGCTCCCAGTTTTAGTCCGTGAGGCAGACACCTAGTGTGTGCTGGTGAAGATTCTCAGATTTTTTTCATGTGATCCCCTGAGGAGCAGAAGAGCAGGTAAGACGGTCTTGTTCATGCACAGTTATTCAAAAAGGGACTTGGGGAATCTTCTGGAAAAATCGCTGGCTCTACCATTAAAGTATGAACTGGCATGTAGTGCAAGAGTTTCTGGCATTTGTTTACATTTTCCTTTGTGTCCCATTTGCAGGAGTCAGTTTTAATTTGCATGGCAAATTCAGTAACAAACTTATTTCTTCCAATGGTGGTTTCAAAAAGTGCTTCTGTGGCAATGTGCTGATTTGAAATACAATTATATATTTTTTGTATTTGGTTTCAACTAAAAGTCTGAAGACTGTCACAGATTAAACTTGATTTGCAAAACCTAGTGATTCTATACACCGTGCATTGTGAAATGTCCAAATGTTGTGTCGTCTTAATTATCTCTTCAAAGCTCTCAATTTCACCAATTAACATTTCAATTCGTAATTGATGTCACTGTATATGTATTGTATCTTACAGAAGCGCAGCTGCTAAAGGAATAACACAGAAATGTAATCATTAAATCAAATAATCGCAGAGCTTCTTTGAAACCACCGATGAAGAACAATAGAGGAGGGAGTCTGAAGTTGAAAGCATTGTGTGATACTAAAAAGTTTGGGTTGGGGATAAAAAAAAAAAAAAGCATGGATCTAATTGAAAACTGAGTATCACTGGGGAACTCATTGGTTTTTTGAAAGTCCCTTGTGGCAGAACGCAGCCTCTTATTTGCATCCAATTTTTCACAACGCTTTAGCTCTTGAGTTTAAAGCTTTTGAATTTAAAGTCTGAAACTTTTTGAAGATAATTCTTTCAGATATCAGATAGCAAAAACATTATGCCTCATTATATTTTCATTTGGAAATTGTAGAGCAATTTGTCTCAGTTTTACATAGGGTTTCTTTGCCGTTTTCTGCTTTTATCATATTACTAATTTGGTGCCAGGTAACCTTGCTAGAAATGTATTCCACTACGGTTTTAAAAAAAGCATAACGTTTTCAAATTTGTTTTGTATATTTGGATTGAATTTTATTTATTAAAGAATTCATGATTCATTTTCAAACTAATTTCTGAAGGTTTTGCTGGTCTTCTATGCCATTTTTACACTTTTTGATTCATTTTTTCCCCAAATTCATCCCTCAACAACCCTCAATTTGTCAAGGCTGCATAAAGACTGCTCTAGCCATAGGGTTCAGCTGTGTTTTAGAGATGAACATCCAAAATGCTATCACCTATGATGATGCATTTGTTTAATGCTGGAAAACGAAACAAAACAAAAACAAACACCAGTTTGGCCAGTGAACAAAGATGAAGAAACATACTGGCATACATTCATGCAGAGGGCAATGAGACTTATGAGCTTTTCTCCAAACTGATCGGCTACATTCAGGTCCGCTGGGAGCAGTTTGACAGATAGAGTTTATTATGTCCAGAGTCATACAGTACTTCACAGCACACAGGGGTCAAGGTTCGCTGCTCATACAAGGTTTGTTCAGCAGCGTGCTGGAGTAACCAGAAAAACTAACACACAAAAAAACCCTCACAGAGAGGTCTGAAATTGTTTGAGTTGAGAGATGACAGTGCTTTTGCACAATGTGCGTTGGCGTTTATGTTTTATATACAAAATAATAAGAAATGCCTGGAAGTCAGTGCTTCCGAAGTCCGTGTTACAAACAACTGGAATGAACCCTAAAGTCAAAAGAAAATCCACCTCAAACTCATAATCCAATATGGCTGGCATTCAAATAAAAATGAAAGTTGCAATCATAAACTATATTTGCACTTCTGATGGTCTTTTTCTCATTTCATCCATCAGGAGTCCTAGCCCTGCATGACTGCAGCAACTCATAAGTAATTATTATTCTTGAAGTTTCACATTTTGTCATGGTACAATCACAACCTTCACTGGATTTTATGTTAGAGCATCACAAAGTACAGCACAGTTGTGATTTGGAAGGGAAAGGACAGTCTTCTGTTTTTTAAAACACATACAAATTTGAAAATGTTGGCATTTGTATTCATAAACCCCTGTTCTACCAGTTACCTACAGAAGACAACTAATTATCGAACACAGTAAATGTGCGTGTGTGGATCTTTTTCTTAGAAGGATAGGGACGCCAGTAAGAGTTAAACATATTCATCTTGAAAGGGCCCAGTCAAACTCCCTATCTTTCTGCCTCAAGATTTGCAAATCTTGTAGGGACATACTCCAAAAAATACACGCATCTTCAATTGCAGAGAAAGTATTGACAAAGTTTTGACTCTGGCGATCAGATGAAAAATATATGCGCTGCCTTTTCACTAGCCAAGAATCTTGAACACCCATTTATCATTTTCTCCAAGTTCCCAATTGTGTACAATTCGTGTTAACTTGGAAAACAACCTATTTTAATATGCTGAAGTTTGCAGTTTTCACATGACAAAATAACCAACACTTCTACATGTTTACAAAACGGCAAAGCATTCGAATCGATAAAATGATGAAAATCAGTCCGGTCATTTAGTACATGAATATGCGCATTCTACTGATTCACAAATTGAATTGTGACATTAAGTCAGATAAGCTCATCAGGATTGCCAGCTCTGTTCTATGATGCCCCCACGTCCCAGTGCATGTGGTAGGAGGCAGAAGGACTCGCAAAAATAATATCACTGTTGGACAGCATGAAGCTGTTGCAGAGCTGGAGAGCTGTTATGGTGACAGACTGCTGCACCCTTAGATGCACTAAGGAGTGTTATCGCAGATCATTCCTCCAAGCAGCTGTTACTCTTTATAACCATCCCAGCTTCCAACAAACTCAATAAGCGGTTTACATCCCTGCTGCTCATTTCTCTTCTTTGTAGTCTGTTGCTGCTTTTTGTGCACAGTCATATGTGAGCATTCAATTTGAGTATTCCATTGTTAACAACTGTGCGGTATTTTTCTTCTGATGTGGAATTTCTTTCTTATTTCCTGCTGATGAACCCGAAGTTCCCCACCGTGGGACAAAAAAAAAGGATTATTCTGTTATATTTTATTCCTTCTAAAAGTGAAAAAAAAATCCTGTAATGCAAACATAAGAATATTAAATTAAACAATAGCAACGTATAAACAAAAATATCCAAAAGTCTGTCATTGTTCATTGCTGATGGAAAATGAACCCACTGTGTGTCTCTGAGTCAGCTTAGTTTAGAAACTCTGTCATGGTGTTTTATATCCAGATGCAGGAATGAAGCAATCTGGGTTTCCTCCATCTTAAATTAATGCCTCCAGGAAAAATCTTTGCCATAGCAACAGCTGCTGAGGCTAATGGTTTCCATAGTATTTGGAGCAATTTGAAATAACAGATGGAATGAAAACTTCTCAGGGATAGAATAAATAAATATTTTGAACTGATAACAAATCAAAGGTATGGCTTAAATCACTCAACATTCCCATGTTACAATGTTAAGGAACACTGCCGCTATTAGAATGGCTTTTTAAATGCTAATTGATATATATATATTTTTAATTGCCTCTCTCCACTTGACAAACAACATAACATCCTCTGCTGAAAACCTTGAGGTATATGTCTCAAACCACAGTTCAGTGATAAGTCACTCTGATGTGAAATTACTTAGTAAGAAAGTGAAAATGTAATTTGTAGATTCTGCTGTTTTATGCATCATAAAACAACATTAGCAGCTTAATCCGCAAAGCACATGGGAGTCTGCATAGGTCTGAAGTGATGAGGAGGAGGATGGTGAAGGCAGAATTTGGGGAGGAAAAAAACAAAAACAGGAAAATCATGTCAGAGTTTGATGTAGAGTGGAGTAAAAAGAGGACAAGTACCCATGTGTTCATATGTAAATAAAAGCTACAGATGAGAAACTGATATGGTGTTGTGCACTGTCATCAGCTCAGACCCCCACAACAATATAAGCCAGTGCCTGAGTGTTTGTCACATACGGTAGATGAAAGGCAGCCAAGTGGAAATACATGTTTACCCATGAAATGAGCACCACAGCCTTTCAGTCCCACGCAAGGGGGGTAGTTAAAGGTTCAGTCGCGTATTTTGCTGCCTTTACTGGAGCCTCTTTTTTTCATAATTTTGTGCAGAGCCATAAAATGTGTCGAGTACGAAGATTGCTACTTTGGAGATGATAACCCTACATAATGTTTTAATTAACATCTCAGAACACTGCCTTTAGTACTTTAAAAACAGCTATTATAGGGAATGGCTCTCTTAACTGTAATAAATACTGAATTTCTTAATGTGTAAATGCAATGTTAATTTTACAGCTTATCCAGGTGGAGCTGGGCATAAAAGGTCCATAGTAAATATTTTTGTTAAACGACTTCCTTGTCAGATTATTCAAAGAAATAAGGTCCCGCATGGCGATGTCACAGTAAATCGAGCCATGTACATATTTTCTCAATGGAGGCCTTCTTTATGGAGGCCTAAAGAGAGGACCACCCCCAGCCCACCATCCCTTTGTAGAAAAGGGAACTACCTTGATTAGAAGTCTTTCCAGGTTCGTCTTAAAACACATGTAATAACTTAGAAATGTTGTGCAGTCATAGCCTGTGAATCATTGTGCAAGGTAGGGTGAAATTGGAACTTTTATTGTTTCACATTCCTCCCAAGTAGCCACACAATAAAGTCCCTGGGTCATAAGAAGAAACTATCTTCATACCTCACTCTTTTCACCTCTGGCACTGCTTTGAAAGGCCATACAGCTCCCCGTTTCAGCTCAGCTCTGCTTGGTGAGCAGGATCTGGTGAACCTTTCCCACACTTCTCCTTGGGACAGAGGCCTGGCAATAGCTGTCTCCAGGGGTGACAGAAAGTCCCAGCATTCAAGAAGTATTTGCAAGACTTTAGTTCTTCAAACGCTCTCACTAATCAAGGTCTGCCTGCAGGAGACCAGCTACCTCTTTTTTCTGTTTCACCAGCAACGCAAGCCTGGATTACATTCCCTTGGAAGCCAGACAACTCCAGCTATGTGATGCCATGGGTAACAAAGAAATCTGACCTAGATCTTAGCTCTTGAGTCAAACATATCTGTCATTTGTTGTTTTTTTGTGATCGTGGTTTATCTTAGGTATTTCTTTTTTCTTTTTGTTTTGTTCTTTTTGATTTTTGGATAAAAGTTGTGTTTGGATAGGATCTTACATGCCAACATCTGTACCTCCTTTATTAAACATGGTACATCAGTCACAGAGCATTGTGTTATACATATAACTAGTGTCCCCTGAAGGAGAGGAACAAGGTACAACACAAAGTATGTGATATCATACTCCCGCATGATATCCCAACCTTTTTTGTTGTACTGGGTGAAAGGGAACTTAACAGGCTTTCTCTCTCCCTTGTAAATCTGAACTGGAGCTCAAAAGAATCAATATGCATCTCTTGCCAAGATCCCTTCTCTTCTGTCCTGCATGTTTTAAAGCATCAATGGGTACAGAACATATGATCTAGCATTCAATATTTCTCCTACCAGATCCACCACTTTGCAGCTCATTTCTTTGCTATAGCTTCGTCAGTCCAAACTTACCACATGATTCCGACAGCCAAAATCCAGTGCCCCTATACTACTACTAATAATAATAATAATAGATTCAAATGTCTTAATTGTAGAAATTACCTTAATGTTTAGTTTGAATAAGTATAACAACACCCTTTTTGGTTCATGGGAGAATGTTCTACTCCTGTTTGTTAAGTTGATATTTAATGTAACAATTTAAAAAGGGTAGATCACTAAAGGATGTATCTTAACATTTCTATTCTAATAAGAAAATTCAGAGAGATTGTCTGAGATTCAAGACGTTTTAAGATTCTTTACAAATGCTACATGATTCTGATGTAATTTGAAGGTTGTTTGATGTCATTTTGAGTAAAATGCTGAATTACGTACTTATATGGAGCCTTCAATTTATTTTTGACAGTTACTTGTCTAAAAATATTACTTAGAGAAGCGTGATCTACACAGCACTGAAAATATATCAAAGTAAAGTGATACTTACTGTTGACTGAAATATAAAGACAAGACACACAATAGAAGTTTCATGGCAATGCTTTAAAAAACAAATCAAACCACAGGCTTTAAGTTCCCATGTCTGAGTGAAGATCCACCAGTCTAACAAATGTGTGCAAAAGACTGTTTATATCATGAAGAACTACACTAATTCAAAGCAGGTGAGCCGACTGGAAAACAGGGTGAGAGGTGGGTGTGTCAGACAGGGAAAGCATAACCTTTAATAGGCAGTAAGCAGACTTGAAATGACCACAGGAGTTAACCAGGCCAACGGCCAGCTTTCCACATTCACAAACTGAATCAATATCCATTTTTCCCCCACAGAGTCTCCATCAATAATATAATCTACCTACATTTAAAAAAACAAAAACAAACAAAAAAAACAACAACTTGCACATACTGTATATAAAGCATTTCTGAATTGGATACAAGAAGAAACTGGATTGGCAGTATCTGTTAAATGCAAACAACAGCTAACTAAAAAGAATAAGATGAAGAAATAAAAGCAACATGTTATAGTCCTATTCAATAAATTACAATACGGATTTCTAAGTGGCTTGTTAGTCAGATTATAGGTACCTTTTGAAAAAAAAAAAACAACAACCTTTAAGCCAGTATTAAAGACACTTTTCATTAAGCCCCCATTTCTGCATGAAAAATGTTGCTTTTTTATTGGTCTGATGCAATATTCCAATCTTAAATGCTGTGTTTTTATTAGCTGGAGGAGAAAAAAATAAAATAAAATAAAGGCTTCAAAACAGAGCCAGTCTGTGTTAATCTATATAAATGTTTCCTTTAGTGAACTGAGTTACTGTAATGAATGATTTTTTTTAAATAATACTCTAATTTATTGAATATGGCGGTATATGCATCGGACAAGTAAGTCTTTCAGTTTGCGTCTTTAGACAGACATACAAATGCAGTAAAGTATTATCCACATGTTTGTACATGTTTTTGCAGGGAAAAGCAACATTTGCAAAGGTCTACAGGCAACACCGACAGAAAAATCTGAAATTGTACAAGGAAAGGGCAGGCACACAGTTGAAATGTCAGCATTGGGCTCCTAATGGTTCTGGTGATCTGACAAGCAAAGTAGCCCTGAGCCTTCTCACACTAGGTGACAACATTTCTCAAAGCCTTCACCTCTTCAGGGTGAAAAATGAGATTTGGCCATAAACTATTTATTCTCCTGCTCTTGTTTGTAATTTTATTTTTGAGTCCCTATAAAAAACTAAAATGATCAAACCCTCCAGCTGGGACTTCAGTCATGTCTTTGACGATTTCCAGATCAGACCTTGGGAGAATGAATAAGGAGATTGTGGTGACGGGATTATGGTTAAAAAAAATCCTGAAATGTTATTGACTGCAATGTGCATTTTGAACCAACAAAAATAAATGTTTCTGAACTCTTTCATCACAGAGGTTTTATTTTAATGTTTTTACAGTTACATAATTTATCTACAAAATCTGTTAGTTCTTTCATTCTTTCTTTTTATAGATACACTTGGCCCAGGGATTCAGTGTATAACCACGTCTTTTTTTTTTTTTTCCCAACAGTCATTCAAGGAGCGAAGCTGCCATAAAAAGTCTAAACCTCTGCTTGATGTCCCATGGATAGTATTACTTGCCAGCTTCTTCTCTTTCTAACTTTTGCTGCCATTATCATGGTATAGTAGACCAGTGGATTTGTGTTCCTGTTCTCTCATCCTCCAGCCAGCTGTGGCGGGTGGTCAATCATACTGAAACTGGTTTGGAGACATTTCATACATTTAAATAGAAACTGTTATTGCTTGTTAACTGCTTCAAGCTTTCTCAGAATAAAAGCAATGAGTTATCAACAACTCAATGCAAATACCTATTAACTGTTGCCACTCAATTCAATTGGCTGGGCTTCCTTAAATTACTCTTTACTTAATGACAATATATGATCAGCTTTGATTGTAATTTGCTACATTTGTTTTGAATGATAATATTAATTTGATTCTATTGGAATGAGCTCAATTTAATTTGAAATTTGGTCCCAGATAACTACAGGTCTATCTCAAAAAGACTGAATATTGCGAAAAAGTACAATATTTTGTGTCTCAGTTACATGAGCGACACTCATGTATACATTCACTACACGTAAAGGCTTGGAACATTTCTCTCCATTTGTCATTTTGTTGATTATAGCTTGCAGATAAAGAAAACCCAAAAATTCAGTCTTTCAGAAAATTAGACTAGGCCATTACACGACAACTTAAAAAGAAGCATTTAAATGTATAAACGTAATGGTAATATTACAAACAATCATTGGTAAGGCTGCCGACTTGACTCTCCAGAAAACAAGCACCGACACTCTCAGCAAGGAGGGTAAGCCACAAAATGTCATTGCTTAAAATCCTGGTGTTCACAGAGTGTTGTATCCAAGCATATTCGTTGAAAGTTGAGTGGAAGGAAAACATATGGTAGGAAAAGGTTCATGAGCAATGGGGATAACCACAGCTTTGAGAGGATTGACAAACGAAAGTCCACAGGCTCCTTTTCCCCATCTCCTTCCTTATTGACTGCACTTTTCGGACAGCACTTATCATGGCGAATGCTGACACACTTCCGCTTCAGCTAAAGAGTCCTTACCAATTAGACCTTTTTGGTCATACAGGCTTCTTTTTTCCCCACCTCCTTCCTTACTGACTGCACTAGTCAGGCAGCTCTTATCATGGCGACCGCGGACGCACTTCCGCTTTGGCTAAAGAGTGCTTGCCGGCGCTAAGGCGCTAAAAGGAATCCCACAGGAGCTTGGAGCTATAATTAAGGTTATTCAGATTCAAAAAAGTATCTAATTATAGCTCCTAGCTCCTTTTCCTTGACCTTTCATGGGGTCAACACAAAGAACACTATTGTGGGTATAACCCAGAGTACTTCAAAATAAAGGTGATATTGAACAGCATTGTGCCCGTGTAAAACAGCTGACCTTTTGCTCCTTTCACCTCAACGTATTGGAGCAGCTGGGCTTGTAAAAACAAAAAAATGAAAGCCTCTGAACCAGCTGTAATGGTTATTATGTTCCATGTATGCTTTTACTTTGAAGTCTCCATACCGAGGCGAAGACAAGAAATGCTGTACTGGAAATAAACGATCAAAGATGCCGTAGGTTAGTGAATTTTTTCAGTTTAACATTGATTAGACACATATTGTAAACAGCCAGTCACAACACCAATGTAGAAATCAGCACCTCTCTGACAGCATAAAGTTTTTTACTTCACTGTATGGCCAAGTCTATAACAATGGCCACACGTGACGTCAGCGCTGTGTGAGGCGCCGGACCCTAAAACTCTGTCTTGTCACGTACACACGCAGGCTCAAAAACAGAGGTTTTAGAAATCTCATCTTTGGCCGGAGTTTTCAAAATAATTAGTTTTTAGAGATGTAAAATGGCGTTTAGGTGTGGATGAAAGGCCTGGCCCCATAAAAATTTATTCATCTTACCAGATATTTGGCTACATGTGGACTAGGCATTAGACTCCTCCGCTTGAGGCAGAGACTGACCTCTGACCCAGAGAGGGAAAGCATTTTTGTTTTATGTGAATATGTGCAGGCTATCAACTGTTTAACATACAATTGTACACATTATAGATTAGTTTCACACATTCAAAAGATTGGGTGGAAGTATAAAGCTTTTTTCTCCCCATTCCTCCATCCATCACCATTTTCACACACTTTTCTAATTGATATAGTGTATAGATTAAATATTAGCATAGCACATTATACATTAAATATTTTGAATTTTTTATTCATATGAATCTTACAGAGGTGCTAACATTTAAATAAATATGCTTGCTTAATTAATCCTTGTCATTGGAACATACATTACAATGAAATCTGCCCTCTACATTTAACTCACCTGTTTTAGGGAGCAGTGGGCTACCACTGTGAGGCGCTCAGGATCATTCTGGGTCCAAGGGTCTTGCTCATTAATCCAGAGTGACAATCAGTGGGATTTGAACCGGGGAATTTACAGTTGTTCCAGGATGCAAGAAGAAGAAGGAATCTTTATTATTGCGATTGTACATTCCAATGAAATTTATCTTCTGCATTTAACCCATCCCTTAGGGAGCAGTGAGCAGCTATCGCAGCGCCCGGCTCTAACCACTAGGCCACTGCTCCCCCTGAACTGCAAAGTATAATAATAATAATAATTATAATAATAATAATAATAATAATAAATAACTTAAGTAGCAATAATAATTTTACCTTGTTTAAATATTAACTAATGTTGTACAAATATATTTTTACTACCCAATAAAACTATAACATTCTATCCCATAATTTCTATATTATTGTATAAGCCTTTAAATTTTTCACTTCATGTGTAATGAACCTTGTTAACTTTCTGAAAACAGTGACAAAAATATGAAACATTTTCACAACATTCTATTTTTTAGATATACACCTGTATGTTTTAGATGTCTTTTGAACATGCCTTGAAATTACTTTTCTGGAATTCAATAAAAAATAAAAATCTTGAATAAGTATTCATGTTTATTTTTTATATTTTTGAGTTTTTGCTTTTGTCCTAATACCAAACTGGTCAGTAGTTTAAGTGGAAACCACTAAAACTTCTAATTATCTGAGAAGCAACTAAAGTAAATATCCCTTCACTGTCAAAATTGAATGACTCTGCATCAACTGGATATATTTTTTTAATGCTGTCAGAAATATATGACTCAATGTCCAGCGCAGTGTGGCCTACGTTTTGTTTTGCTCATTTGCATGTAATTGGCCCAATTACATGCAAATGTTACAATACTCTGAAGTGCGTCTCCGAGTCTGAGTTTGCATTTGACAAGGGCTGTCCCACCAGGTTCTTAAATGTGGGGCAAGTCATACAAGAACTACCACAGTGCATCAGTACCTGGAACAGCACTGTTTTTTTTAAGTGAGCCTAAAATAAGGGAAATGTAAGTATTCATCGATGTCACCTGTTGGGACCTGAGGTGATTCATCTGTTTTTGCCTTCTTGGTACTTCAGACTATTTCTACAGACAAAAAAAAGATTTGCGTGTCTGACGCACTGACTCCATTTAAGTTCTTTGAAAGAAAAGGGTAACATTAGCTAATCCTGTCTGTTAAATCATCCTCAGAGGTGCAAAACAAGGACTGACAGTGTCTCATCTCCCTTTTTGCAGTACCAAATTTATTTTTCAATTACTGTCAGATTTATATCCTTGCTGCCATTTTTCTTTCTGTGATCCTGTTTATTGCTTGGAAAAAAAAAAAACCCTCTCCAGATTTGCTGCAGCCGAGTCCTCGGGTGGGTTTTTGAAGTTTAAAGAGATTGGACAAAACGATTTGATTATCTTTTTCACTCAAAGATGTCCTAGTTTTGCTGGGAAGGTCCTATCTGTTGATTTAAGGTTGATCCTTGGCTTATCTCTCAGTGTGATGTCGTCAAAAGTCAAATAATTTTACTGCACAAAAGGAACTGAAGGAAAATTACAGGAAGAAATAATTCAAGTCCTTAAAGTAGGAAAGAAAAATAATTAAAAAGAAACTTGGACTGGAAAGACAGATAAAACCAGCCTGTGCTGAGCCTACTAAGTAAACACTCAATTTAATTTGAGGATAATGGCTCTCACTGGTTCACTGGACTCCCAAAGCCTTAGAAAAAGGTAACCTTTTAACCTAGATTGATAAAAGGTCTACGGCTTTTTTTTTTACCCCCTTCTGTGTGTGCGTTTCTTTAGGTCAGAGCATTATGTCTTGCTTTTTAAGATATTTTAGCCTGCTTCATGTTGGCGAACAGTTTCTATTTAAGAAACTTACTCATAACTCAGCTTATCGCAATATAATCATCTGAACCATTAAAGTGCAACAACAAAAGCAGAATAACTCTGCAATGGGGGTCAATATTTTTTACATAGCACTGTATGAGGATGAGAGAGCAGAATAATGCTCCTCCTTAGGAGCCTCAGATGAGTCCTGACAAAAGAAAGTGGGCAAGACATGAAAACGACTTAAAAGGATAGGAAGAAATGTCAAATGTTTGTTTCCCTAAACAACACACACACACACCAATAAAATGGAAACAAATTTACTTATAATATAGAATACACTAGAATACACACTGAATAAATCAACTCAAGGTGAGTATTTCTTAAAAAACAAAACAAAAAAACAACAGTTAAAAGGTATTATTAAGAACAAGATGTACAGAGTGAAAATAATGAATCCCTGCTTTCTATGAGGTCTTCAAGTATAAGAGGACACCAGCACAAAAATAGATTCATGAATAATGGTAGAGTTTCAAGTAGAACAGAAAAAAAAATCCACCAACTTATGACTGAACCTTAGAGCATAGTGCTAACCAGCATTAACAGGTTGTAATATCAAATATACTGGCAGGGAATATTGAATATTAGCAATAAAAAAGACAGCTATGACGTTTCATTTTGTTCTTAATAATTACAAGTTTTGATTATGAAATGAAAAAAAAAAAACTACAAAAAACATAGATGTTCAATTTTAATCACCAAACACTGAATATAGAGCACAAAGAAACCTCAGAACCCATCACAAATCCAGGAGCTGGGACAATGTAATGGCGGGACAATAACAGGAGGCAGACTCAATGACTAATTTTTGCATAAGAGGAATTTAAAAGTTAACACAAACTCTTGATTGACACTGTGGGAGGAAGGAGACAACTCCTGGGCCTAAGAGGTAGGGAATTGACGGGACTTGTATGAGAGGAGGAATGCAAATGGTCCAAAAAATATATAAACATACCTGCAAAATCATCACTATAGACAGACCGGGCTGGAGGAAAACCATAAAGGCAGGCAGGCTGCCGACATCTGTTAAGACACAGGTGGAAACAATTAACACAATCAGAAGTGGAGCACAGATGGGGAATATACAGGAAATTAGAAACCCTTCAAAATAAAACAGAAAACAACAATTGCGGTGCAGAACACAACCAAGAATGGGAGCTCATGAACAAACATGATAATTCAGAGGTTATGAATTCACGAGACCAAAGAAGCAAATCAAATCTTCAACGAATCATGATATGAAATAAAATATAATTATTAAAGGGCTCTATTTTGCAGGGCACTAAAACTGAACAAATACAAATTAAGTACATAAACCAGGGCCCGTTTCAAGCTAAAAGATCAGAGTATGTAGCTAAATTAAAGACATACTGACACATTATGTTGTGGTTGATGAAAAATAATTATATTAATTTCAATGCCATTTGGGCACCATGCTGCACAGCCTGTGCTTTGATAACAAGATGGCTTATAATTCAAAAAAAGAAGGTGTGAGCCCATAATTTTCTTATCCATATTTACCAAAATGTGGGCAATATTTGTAGTTTTGGTATTTTTATTGCACAATTAATCTGCTGGACTCTGTGGTTGTGCCATTATAAGAGTGCAGCTCATTAATTTGGGGAGTTGGATGTACCAAACGTAACATAGCAGTGATCATTTTGATCCCCATCTATGGCAGATCTGTTTATTTTGATCCAAGCTAAGGGTAGATATCTATAAATGTTCTTAAGATGAGTCCTAAACTTTTCATTTCTGACAAAATCAAACCCCATTTTAGGCTAGACATTTATTTTCAATCTATATCTAATTTTAATTTACTTTCAGCCAAGAAAATGTTCACACCATTGACTTCTTACTAAGGCATAAGAAGTCGTTCTCCAATTTTGAACTTCTCAAAACACCTAAATATTGCAGTAAAGGTTAAAATCAATGTACATAAAAAAAAAAAAAAAAAAACATTGGTACTTTTTTCTTTTGAGTATGCTGGTGAGCAGCAGAAATAGGGAAAAACACATTGGAGAACACAACACACCCATCAAGCATAACATTATGACAGGTGAAGATAATAACACTAATTATTCATTATTGCATCTGTCAGTGGGTGGGATATATTAGGCAGCAACTGAACATTTAGTCCTCAGAGTTGATGTGTTAGAAGGAGCAAAGTAAGCTAGAATAAGGATCAAGCAAGTTTAAAAGGGCTAAATTGTGATTCAAGATGCCAGAGTCAGAGTTTCTCTAAAACTAGGCCTTGTCTGCATTAGTGCGGCCCCCGATTGCAGATTTAATCTGCATGCACAGGCAGTTTACAAGTTGCATATTTAAAGTATAACAATTTATCTATACATTTCAGAAATGATGCCTTTTTTTTTAAACTTTTTTTAAACTACATAAGACTCTTTATGTATCTCAGGTCTAACACAAATTACTGATCAATTTTCAAAATACTTTGTTTCTTTCATCAAAACAATTATGTTCAGTTCATTGTTGAGCATATAAAAGAAAAACTAAAATCACAATGAAATTAGTTTCTGTGCTTTGATTTAAAAATCAACTTTGGCCTTGCATGTCAAAAAGTTTGGACACGGCGGATATGCAGTGAATTGAGAACATTTGCAGATAGCTTTCAGATCACTTTCAGATCCACACAAACCTTTCTGGTAAAATATTTTCTGTAACATTTTTTGATTAATTCGAGTAATTACATGCACTAACAGATGCCAACCTTGGGGGAATGCCCTGAGCAGATGGACTTTTAGGCCCGTGGGCTTTGCAGACAACAGGAGCTTCTGTAAAGTCAGCGCTTTAGCGTCAGATTAAATAATTGGATTCCCATTTGTCAGCTGAATACACATGTACCCCGCACCCAAAAGATTTCAAGAAGAAACAAGGAGATTTCAGAAAGACAAAGAGGCACAGAATAGCAACACACAAAAAATCTATACGGGTTTTCTGCGGATATGTTAAAAAGCAATGGATTTGAAGCTTAAAAAGAGAATCTGGATTTGCTGTCAGGGACATTCAGGGCCATACAGACAATGAAGCTTGATGTCAGCTGAGGGAACAGTTAAAACCCTGCATAAATCATCATTTTGAATTCTCCCTCAGGTACAAAAATCCAATATTAAACATCTGAACACTTAAATGGCTCAGTGACCCATTGAGGCTGAAGGGAAAATGTAGTCAAATGTGATATTGATACTGCAGAAAGGACAAACAACATACGGCGAGAATAAGAAAACTGCAGCTGAGTGCGGTGCAGAAACAACTTAATAAAAGCCCTCGCATTTTTCACACTAATCTCATTTTCCTAAGGACTGAAGTTAATCTGATTCATTTGATAAATAGATTTGTCTGTTTGCCCATAGGGTAGATCTTCATACCACAATACAAGAAAAAAAAAAAAAAAAACAGCGTATGAATCTATATTAGATGTCATGTTTTTGAATTTATTTTGATTTTCTGCTTCCTCTGGCAACATACAGCTTTTTTTGTCATGAAAAAAAATGCACGCTATTTTATATTTGACCTCTCTTGTGAAAGATCTAAATGGAAATAAATAATGTGGGGTTTAGACTCCACAGTGAACATGCCCTTCTAATTGTGTTATTTGCGTTGTATTGTTGTGCATTCGACATTGCTCCAAGGTATTTGCATTGTAGTTTAAATAAAAGGATTCTGTTTTCATAATATGGTTACTACTACAACAGTTTAGTGTTTGCTCTCTATTTTATCTGTCTGGAAGGCACTCGGTGGTAGTTATTAAAGGCAGCAGTTTAAGGTATTTCTGTCTGACACTTAGAATGCTGCGCTGCAGTTCAGTCGAACTGAACTTTGACTGGCTGGGTTAAAGCACATCTAATGTCCTCATGGGGAGTGTTGTTAGTGGAAAGTAAAGATGAAGAAATATAGGGCTATTATCTGTCTTCGCTCTCTTCTGAGGCCTACAGCTGTGCAACATAAATTGCTTATTGCAATCGTTTTTATGGGGCCACCAGGTTTCTGGATTCAACTGTGAGGTTAAATAATTTCCCCATGCCGTTTACAAGAGTAAATATTTTTCTATATTCACAATTTTATCCACTCATCAGTAGCTGTAATCCTTTCAGGCAGGCTCTCATTCATGACAACTGCAACCTATCTTCGGACTGCAGAAACATGCTGTAAATATGTAATGAATCTGCCGAACGGAGATACGGATGTTGAATCATCTCTGGAGTCTGCTTGTTTACAGGTTTGTCATGGTTAATAAAACTCTTTATAAATAGTTATACAGCCAAGAAATGAAAACCTTCACTAAGATACTTTCTTCTGTTTCTCGTTCCTTTGAGTCATTTACTGAATCATTATCCATCTGCAGAAAAGTGCTTAGCAACAGTTACAAACTTAGCAACAATTAGAGTTTTTTTTTTCTGATGCAGAAAACTTCTGGCTTAATTTTCAAGTAGCCTTTTAACGAACCAGAAAATTAGCAATCATTTCTCTTAACTTTTATTATGAAATAAAACAATAGGAGGAAGAAGAAATCTTTGTCATTACAATTGTACATTCCAATGAAATTTGTCTTCTGCGTTTAACCCAGCCCTTAGGGAGCAATGAGCAGCTTTACAGCGCCCATGGAGCAAGGGTCTTGGGGCTGAGGGTCTTACTCAGGGACCCACAGTGGAGTCTGCAGGGATCAAACTGGATACTTGCAACCTTCTCAGAGTGCAAGTGCGCTGCTCTAACCACCAGGCCACCACCCCCCAAATGCTCACAACCAATTTTCAAATTGATGCTTACAAAGTTGTTGCACAGACACTTAAAAAAAAAGCTCTGACAGAGCAGAAATAGATGGGTACTGGCTTCTGAAAAAGACTAAACTTCAATATGGGCATAATGTTTCGCCTTTACTTATGCATCAAAAGATGACAATGTTGAAATAGTATTTCATAAATGGCAGAATTGTGTTTCAACTTGTAGCTCAGGAGAGAGATATATATATATATATATATATATATATATATATAAATAAAAAACAAAGGAATGGCTGATTTACTTATGTTATTACCATCTAGATTTGTAATCCAAAATATGATGAAATACGTTCTTTGAAGTAATGTAAAGAAACATGTAGGCTTACAATATTGCATCATATTGATAAATATTTTTCTTGCCCTTTCTTTGACTGTCTGTTGACTAAAACATTAAAGTGAAGACACGCATTTCGTTATCTGCTGCAAGTGAGATAATCACTAAACTAAATCACCAGCCTTGGCCTCACAAACATTGAAACAAAAAGGATGCAACTAAACATCTGTCTCACTAGTTAACAGATGGCCTAAATGTATAAACAGAACCTAAACATTAAGATACCCAAGGGTTCCAGCTTCACTTATTCAACAACCCCTCACAGTCAAAGCGACCGCAGCCTAACCAGCTGGAGGCAAAAGTACCTGCGACCTTCTGGCTAATATAATACTTTGCATTCCAATTCAGTGGTGTTGTTAGATTCTCACACAGAAATGGAGAAGATTGGACTTCAATAATCTGTTTCACCTCATCAGCCTGTAGTACATATAACTCAAAACATCTTTATTGTTTTAGTACATATCAAATTGTTGCACTCATTCAGGAGAACTGAAGTGGTGCAACTAACACCAGTGCGAGTTTCTGCCTCAATTATACAGTCCATCATGGCATTATTTGTGATAGCGACTGAGACGCTAATTATCATTCCTCAGTGCTTTCTGAATAGGAAACTACTGGAGCCAGAGGTGTTGTGTAGCTTTGTTTCAGCCACAAGCGCGGCCGGGTCTTACATACAAATGAGGTTAATAAAGTGCAGCTCAAAGTAATGAAAGTTGAGCTAAACTTGATGCTGTCAAGTTTCCTGAGAATCCAAGTAAAGAGTCTCAACCCATTAATAGATGCAGCATTTCCGCTAACAGTGCCCTTGCCAAAATGATATCTCTACCACTCATGGTGAAATCCCATTTTCGGTCTACAAAACACTTTTTTTTCTATATGTTGAGTGAAGAGCGTTTCACCCTCATGGGACTGCTATCAGGAGACTGTTGGTGTTGTTCTATTTTTCCACAGCTTCAGCTTTGATTGCTGCATTTTATGGTCTGGTTGTTGTTTATCTGTATAAGCTGAACATAGTGCTGAAGGTCTAGTGGAACAAGTACTATGTTCAAAGGGCCATTTTTAAATGCGCACTGGAAAGAAAAAACATGAAGATATGGCTGTAGTGATTTAAAGGCACACTTCATTCTGAAATAAATTATTCCCTTCAGGCAAAATAATTCCCTTTCGGCAATGCACCGTGAATATCAACCATAGAAACAAGCATTTTTTTCTCTAATGATGCCGGTTCTTTTAAATATTGGATTTGAGTCAATGAATTTCATAAAATAGCAGAAATGTGAAGTAGTTTCTTTACCTTAATAGCTTACGTTTTGCTTTGATCGGAACCTGTAAGACTTTTTTCTTAATAATATTTATATATTTGTATTAAAACAGGAGGATTCAGAAATTAAGTGTGGCTCAGTGGCGTTTCTTGCATGAGCTTTCATGAAGGGCTTTTTCAGTGCACAGCACAGAGGGCATACACTCCCCATTGAATTGACATGCAAGCAGATAATGGAAAAGGGCCATCCTCTGACAGAAAGGCCATTTTGAAACCTTAAACGGTCATGTTCTGGCCTAGCTGACTGTGTGTCTGCCTCTACTCTTGCTATTAGGATCATCTGCTGGACCTGCACTCCTCTGCCTCAGCACAATTAGCCTCACTCAGTTCACCTCTTCATTTGCGTTCATATACTGGGCTTCCACAGTCAACCAATGCCAGATTATTTGAGAGCTAAGTGTGAGTAAATGTCCAGCTTTTCTTGCAGGCTTTGCCAAAGTTCCCAACCTGTATTTCTCTGTTTTGCCCTGCTCTTGTCGGACACTTCATTGGCGCCGTTTTCTGGACATGACCTGGACGGTTTCTAGATCATGAACCTTGCCAAGCCCCTACAGATCTGTCTGCACATCATCTGTCTTTTTTTGTATGTATGACCCACGCCAGCCTTCACAAAACTGATTTCAGCCTCAGCCAACCTGCCTGTCACCATCTGCTGTGAGCAGCCAGCTCCCAGTACCACCAGGTTACTGCTCACTCCTGTTGAGGTTTGTCCTGTCTGCACCAGTTTCTATGGTTTGTTTTTTAATAAAACTTTAAAATGCAACACAGTATCTAATTGGAGTATGGGGTTCTCAGATTATCAGTACATAACATTAACAGGATATAGCAGTGATGGAAAAATGAATCTGAAATCCTCTCCAACCAAAGGCATAAGCAAAAGACTATGGTGTATAAATTATGCATTGTAAAATCTAAAAACAACAGTGCATTTGTTTTTTAGCCAAAAGCTGATACTGTGCTGTGAAAAGGGTGCCGTAACGGTTAAAGGGTGTTTGCATCTTGGAGAGGCTGTAAAGGTCACCGGTTTGAAACTCTGTCACTCTGGGTCGCTGAGCAAGACGCATGAACACAGGTTGCTCCCTGTGCGCCACTCAGTGAGGCAGCACACTGCGCCCTAAGGGATGCGTTAAACAGTTTCCCCTCTGTGGGACTATAAAGGGAAATATTTATGTCCAACTTTAACCTTAATAATTTGTGGGTCTATGTTTTACAAACAATTGCTTATGAAAACCAGGGTTTCTAATGAAGTCAAAATTTAAACAACCTTATTTTTGATACTGTCCTCAGCCCAATCGAGGATGCTATTAAAGACTTTTGTTGGTGGTTCTGAAATGATATAGTTCTTTTTTATGCAGTAGAACCTAACAACAACCTTACATCTCCATGCTGTGGTCCTGCTTTCTCCTATGTTTGAAAAAAAGGCAGGAGTGCACCATCCGAGGCTGTACCTCTGTGGCCACGCTGCACCCACAGCTTCCTAATGTGGCTGTAAATTGGTCTATTGCCTCATGACACAAAGGTCCTGGCTCAAATCCTGGCTGGGGCATATGTCTGTGGAAATGGCATGTCCTCCTTGGAGCTGAAAGCCTCATCTTTCTGTTAAGAGAACAAAGACGTGTCTGCTGTGAGTTAAGTTGATGTTATTTTTTAAAAAACTGTCAACCAATACAACAGTTGATGGCCCCTTCCCTCATGTCTCTACTTGAAACAAAGCTTTGCTCAAGGTGCCTCTATGGATATGTTAGATTCCTAACTACTAAGAAGCCATTCCGAGCTTTCAGTTCCCTAAAAAAGCCTGACTAGCTGCCATCTGCTTGCAGAAGAGCAGCAGTCTCTTTTTTTGTTTTACCAGCATCACAAGTTTAGGTTATATTTCCTCTGTAGCCAGATGACTTCAGCAACAACTGGACTTGGGAAACCTAGAGTGACCAGAACAATTTATTTTAGAGTTTTTTAATTTTTTTCAAAGATGACCAACAGTGTATACACATCCACCATGGAACCACTTTCTGAACATTCTGGCTGTTTTTTTTTTCCATTTTATCGTTATTTTGTTGAGAGGAAACAGTGTAAAGGCAAGAGCTTGCATTCAAACGCATTCTCTTTTATTTAGTCTGGCACATGGGCCACTGAAATCAACATTTCCTTTCTTATCTAGTCCTTGTTGGAGAATCTTCACCAACAGGGACTAGATCGCAGGGAAGATTCAAATATCCTGTTTTTCCCCAAGATCTATTGTTCTCTCTACCATACATTTCAAAACAGCCATGGATACAGAGCACATAATCGTACATACAACATGTTCCCCCAGCTTTGCATTACTTTGTTGTAGTCACAGTGGCCATTTTGTTTCCAAAGCACACTGATCACATTGGATCAGCAACCATCTGGGAATATCTGATGAAAATGAAATTGGAAATTAAGAAATTCTCCGAGTTCCACATACCCTTACAGAAACACGTTGATTTTAAGACATCTTGTAATTTGAATGGTAGTTAGTGGTTAGGGAAGTTTATGATAATTTACTATATATTATCATTTTAATAATTTCTATTGCATTTTTAAAGAAGAATTGGTTTGTCGACTCGTCATTGGTGAATGTTTGCTGTGACACCCTCTGGCTAAAAGGCATGTATTTAAACCTTCATTCTGTCTTCTAGGTCTCATTTTTGTACAAAGTGACACATACAGGCCAATAGAACCTTAAAGGGGACATATCCAATCCAATTTCATAGCCCTAAATACATTTTGTTGTGAACTTGGAATCCCTATGAGTGCAGAAAAGTTGAATGTAACCTCTCCAGGTGCTGCATTGAACCCTTTATACGTGGGGCGACAGTGGCGTAGGAGTTAGGGAGCTTGTTCTGCTATTGGTGGGTTGCTGCTTCAATCCCCTGTTCTGACCGTCTCAGTTGTTGTGACCTTGGGCAAGACACTTCTCCCGAAATGCCTGCTGGCGGTTATAGTCATGGCCAAAAGTATTGAGAATGACACAAATATTATATTTTCACATGATCTGCTGCCCTCTGGTTTTCATGTGTGTATGTCAGATGTTATCACGTACAGAAATACAATTGCAATCATATTATGAGTAACAAAAGCTTTTAATGACAGAATGAGTTAATGCAGCAAGTCAATATTTTCAGTGTTGACCCCTCTTTTTCAGGACCTCTGCAATTCTCCCTGGCATGCTCTCAATCAACTTCTGGACCAAATCCTGACTGCTAGCAGTCCATTCTTGCACTATCAATGCTTGCATTTTGTCAGAATTCCTAGGTTTTCATTTTTCCACCCGTCTCTTGATGATTGACCACAAGTTTTCAATGGGATTAAGATCAGGGGAGTTTCCAGGCCATGGACCCAAAATCTCTATGTTTTGTTCCCTGAGCCAGTTAGATGTCACCTTTGCTTTATGGCAAGGTGCTCCATCATGCTGGAAAAGGCATTGTTCATCACCAAACTGCTCTTGGACGGTTGGGAGAAGTTGCTCTCGGAGGACATTCTGGTACCGTTCTTTATTCATGGCTGTGTTTTTAGGTAAGACTGAGAGAGCTGACTCCCTTGGCTGAGAAGCAACCCCACACATGAATGGTTTCAGGATGCTTTACAGTTGGCATGAGACAAGACTGGTGGTAGCGCTCACCTTGTGTTCTCCGAACAAGCCGTTTTCCAGATGTCCCAAACAATCGGAAAGAGGATTCATCAGAGAAAATGACTTTACCCCAGTCCTCAGCAGTCCACTCCCTGTACCTTTTGCAGAATATCAGTCTGTCCCTGATGTTTTTCCTGGAGAGAAGTGGCTTCTTTGCTGCCCTCCTTGAGACCAGGCCTTGCTCCAAGAGTCTCCGCCTCACAGTGCGTGCAAATGCACTCACGCCTGCCTGCTGCCATTCCTGAGCAAGCTCTGCACTGCTGGTAGCCCGATCCCACAGCTGAAACACTTTTAAGAGACGGTCCTGGCGCTTGCTGGTCTTTCTTGGGCGCCCTGGAGCCTTTTTTGGCAACAATGGAACGTCTCTCCTTGAAGTTCTTGATGATGCGATAGATTGTTGACTGAGGTGCAATCTTTCTAGCTGCGATTCTCTTTCCTGTTAGGCCATTTCTGTGCAGTGCAATGATGACTGCACGTGTTTCTTTAGAGATAACCATGGTTCACAGAAGAGAAACAATGATGCCAAGCACCAGCCTCTTTTTAAAGTGTCCAGTGGTGTCATTCTTACTTAATCATGACAGATTGATCTCCAGCCCTGTCCTCGTCATCACCCACACCTGTGTTAATGGAGCAATCACTGAAACAATGCTAACTGGTCCTTTTAAGGCAGGGCTGCAATGACGTTGAAATGTGTTTTGGGGGATAAAGTTAATTTTCTAGGCACATATTGACTTTGCAATTAATAGCTGTTACGCTGATCACTCTTTATAACATTCTGGAGTATATGCAAATTGCCGTTATAAAAACTGAAGCAGTAGACTTTGTAAATATTAACATTTGAATCATTCTCAATACTTTTGGCCATGATTGTGTGTAATATATATATATATATATATATATATATATATATATATATATATATATATATATATATATAGCGCGTTATACAAGTACAAGCCATTTACCCTTATATTCTGCTTGGGTGATATTTTCAATATGTTCAGCTTCCTCTATTCCCAATTACATTTTTACATCACAGTATTTGCTGCAGAGCTGCTAATCAAGGTCATGGATTTCCAGCTAACCAATCAAGCTAATCTGCGATTTTTATTTTTGTTGTCTAAGCTGAAGGATGCAGAAGCTACAAGTGAATAAGTCAAAAGGTTCAGTTGTTGGGTGTATTAACCCAGCCAATTCATTACACCACCCACCAGCATACTCCAAAAATGACCAAATGAAGTGAAGTGGCTCGCTCTGCGACCTGGAGGGGTGTGGGGTGTGAAGTGCCTCGTTTAGATTTAAAAAGACTGCACCAAAACAAGTTGCTCTCAGATGCGCCTCAGAACTGAGACAAAAGAGGGGCTTGTGGGGCAACAATAACTTGGAATTCAGACTAAAGCATTGCAGTTCCACATTATATAGATCACAACTGAATGATTTAAATGTAAAATGGAAGAACTTAAAAGCATGATACGTCCCCTTTAAGGCTGATATTATTTTTAGTTACTAGTTTCTTGTTTCTAGGTAGTCTACAGAGAGTTTTTGATTTAGTTATTCATTTTATTAAAGATCAATAATTGTCTAGACAGTTATTAATGTTTGCTAACAATTCAAATAGCTTGTAGCTATAGCCAAGGTTTATACCTTCAATGCTGATGATATTTATAAGAGCGGCACCCTTGTTGGAGATTGAACTGAGGGTGGCTTGGGGACAATATTAAATCTTGCTGCAGGGGACGCTCCATTTAATTTTTCCAACTTGAACTCAGAAGTTATGCCTTCTGAATACAAATTGAATGCACCATACATGTTCCGTCGGTGGGAGTATGTGTGTCAACGGTTGCATGCCTTTGTGATGGACTGGCAACCTGTTTAGGGCGTACTCTACTTTTAGCTTATTGCCATCTTGGGATAGGTAATGGTCCCTACTCCATCCCTCTGTTATCCTTAACAGGAAAGAAAATAAACAAAGCAAATAAAGGGACACATTTCAAAGACCTTCTACTGTGGAACTTTGAGAAGTTAGAGTGAACTTTCAAGACATTTTAAATGTCCCTATAAGGTCCAAGTATTAAAATTTTAGATGCTTGGGGGGCATTTGGTAGCAGTCTGGTCCAATTCCTTTGGGCATGCCTGAAAGGTCATAACCAGTGGTGAGAAATATATGAGACTATCAAGCTTGCCATTGGTTAAGACATCCATTTGCACCTTGCAGGATAAGCAAGAGTTGCCCAAGGGCCTTCATTTGCCTTGAGTGCACTTCATATCTACAGTATAAAGGTATAGGATGAAAGCCTTTTTTTACCCCAAAAGACTATCAACCTGTGAAATTAACCTCCAAACCGACTGATGTAAAGAGGAACATATCAATCTATTTTGCAATCATACACCAACTAAGTATTTTGTTCTATTTGACCTATAATGCTAAATGTTTCTGTGTTTCTTTTCTTTGTTCCGAAATAATAACGTGATATGGGGGCAGTGGTAATTAGAGAGGCCGCAAGTTGCGGGGTTTGAATCTCGTAGAGGGCCATTCTGAGTCACTGAGCCAGCCTAAGCCCCTGAATCCTCCCCAGGAGCCAAACAGTGGCAGCCCACTGCTCCCTGAGGGATGAGTTAAATGTGGAGGACAAATTTCATTGGATGGTATGTTGCAATAACAAATAAACATGATGATTATTACAATAAACTAGGGAGTCATTACTAATACATCTTAGCAGTAGCCAACTTACAGACATTGTAATATTGCACTGATGTTTAAATTGGATATCCACTTTGTGGTTTAGAGCCTTTTTTTATTCAGTGCAAACTGGAGACTTGAGTCATTCTGTATATTCTGTCAAGCCAAATTAATCACAGTTTATTCACTGTTGAAATATGAATGTTCATTAACGAGTTATGATGAGTGTTGCCGCAAACATGTCAGCTGAATAAAAAGGACCTGCATGAGCATCCCAATTTCTAACTCTTCCTACACTGCTTGCAAGTCTCGGAGGATTCCAGGAAACTCATCAATCTGTAAGGAGCAAGAAAAGGTTTTTTGATTTTATTTTTGGCATATATAAATTATTCAGGGTGCATCCCCTTGCATTCATCTCTGATGGCGCATGGTTGTTCAGCTAATGTGGAACTCCTTCCCTCTAACTCTTGTTTCAGCTGTCTTTCCCTTTGTCATTCTTTCTGGCCCACATCCTCCAGCCCATTTGTTTGAACACACAAAACAGATAAGATCTGTCTTTGGCTCATCAGAGGAGCCTTGGCAGCTTCTCTCAGGAATATTGACTATGACACCCTTGTGCTCCAAACCTTCTCCTCAGTACACAAGGCATGCTCTCTTTTAGGGTAGACTGACTAGGATTTTGGCTTCATCTTGAGAACCCTTTCCCATTACGGTGGTCCACAAGACAAAGCAAAAATAAATGTTACATACAGGTACAAACAAGGTGACCCTTACTGGGACTTCTGGACCATGCTCAGTGTCAGCAGGCTTCAGCTTCCCTCCAAATAATTTACTAAGTTTTTTCCCCCTCAATTTACTCAACATGTATTTTTTTAAATCTTCCTTGTCAGCTTGAAACAAACTGTCAAGAGGGGGAGACAGTATTCCTGCGTTTCTGTGGCGCTTTTCAGCAACAAATCCAAGACAGACGTTTGAGTTAACTTCTCCAGAGAGGATCTACACTACAGGAATGGAGGCTGTAAAACAGAGCAGAGCAATAAAAGAGAATGTATGCAAAGTGAGTTGCCCACTCAGCAAAAACATTCTCAGGATGAATAAAAGCTCAGCTAAGTTAATCCTGTGACAATCTAAAGACACGGTGCTGCACATTACTGCCTTGCATCTCATTATTCAAGCTGGTCTGACATACTGTATGAACCCATCACAATCCGCGTCAAGCTTATGGTATACTTATGCAAATTGACAAGTGTCAAAGTAGGGTTCATTAAACATTGTTCTTCAGTTTATAAAGGATTGCATGCAATCAAGGTGACTTGACCACTGAGTGAATCAGTCACTGTTTTATCTTACATCAAGAGCATATCTATTCGCACAGGCTAAATATTGAATAAAAAAATATGTATAAATGTAAAAGAGTGGACTCTTTTTGAAAGGCCGTTAAAAAAAAATTCTAGTTTAAAAAGTCCTTTTGTTGAATGTTTATTTTTATTGTCATTTTATTTTATTTTTGTTAGTATTTGACTTTAATTGCTTTATTGTTCTTCTGTAGAGTGCTTTGTGATGGCTGTGTCTGTGAAAACCACTTTATAAAATACACTTTACTTACTATAATATTAATCAGGAAACTGATGAGAATGTTATTCATACTACATGACAGATTTGGCTTCTGAGTGCAGTGATAAAGGATTTTATCAGCATTCAGATCAGCGTCAGACTCATTTGTAGCTGGAGTTTATGGGAACCAAATATGAGGGGCAGAAGCCAATTCTCAACAACAATACAGTCCCGTCACAGTTGGTTACAGAGTAGGAAGACTTAATTGCGGTCAAGTGGATGTCAGAATCCTATTCTAGGTGTTTTAAATAAAATGTCGCCTGGCGGTTTTCAGGATCAAACTGGTGAAGGACACATTACAATACTGACAGGGCTGAGCAACTGAAAGATTGGACAGGGAGCGACTGGAGGTTTTAAATGCTGGGGATGGCCAGTGGAATGGGAGCCAGATGAGTCCAATTAACTGAAGGTACTGCAGCTGTGTGGGGAAGTAACTATACAGCTGGGTTCACACTGACTACGACTACGTGTCCGCTCCATCCTCAATCACAAAATGTGCCGTGCGGCAATCCACACTGGATGCAAGTGGGATCCGTTCATGCATTCAGGCAGCCTCCCCGCTTATTTTTATTTATTTTTTTGGATCCTCTTTACGCTTCCCGTGTCTGACTTCTTGTCTAGCTCATCTAGTTTTTAGAAATGTCTGCCTTTTGCTCTGTCATCCGTCAAAAATAGACTTGACCCGTATGTCTGACAGTCAACGGAGGAGGGTCATCCCTTGTGCTGCAGCGCCCTGGATCCGGTGGGGATTACCACATTGACAAGAATGGCTTCTGTTTGCGATGGAGAGTCTTTGTGAATGAGGGGTGAGGAGCAGAAGGGAAGTTGACTAAGAGACACAGAATAAGTAGAGAAATGAGGAAACAGGACAAAACATAGGAAAAATAACTGCACATGTATGATAAGGAAAATAGAAAGTTCAGGGATGAAGTCAATATAAAATATCAAATGTGACAAGTTAAAATAAACCCCCGCAGGTCATAACAAATACCAGTTTTGGCAATAAAAAAGATAAATTATTTCCCCTTTGATATTTGGCTTTCATTTCCAGGATATGATTTTAAAAACAAGGTGATAGCAGAAGGGGAGCAGAATGTTTCAGGGGCCTGTCGGGAAGCTTATCCTGCTGGTTGACACATGATCAGCTGAGGGACACTATGGGGAAACCAATTTATGTCATGTCAGGAAAAAAAACATGCAACACAAAGCCTTGTTAGACAAGAAATGCTTCTTTCTCGCTCTCTTTCTTTGGGTTAACATGAATCATTTATTTATAATCTAAATACATCATATTAACCACAAGACAATCGTAAGAACTAAAATGACAAACAAATTTGTTAAGTTTGAGCCGATTTTATCTACACATAAATTACCTAAATTGTAACTAGTTTTTGAAAAAGTTGCTATGATTAATAAAGATGCATCAGTCTCATTATATAAGTCATCAGTGTGTGTAGGCAAACAACTTTTATGGCTGGAGAGAGTCTCGGTATATCAGTCAGCTCTGATTTGTCCTCTTTGGTGCCTTAACTACGCTGTTCAGAAACACCTTGCAAACACATCAGATCTTAATTGGATTTTTTTTAAATATGCTACATATCCATATGGATGTGGAGTAGTCATTGTTTTAGGAACAAAACGATGCCTCATCATTTTATGAAAATGAAATGTATCAACCCACAGAGGGCTTAAGAAAGTGAAGCAACTCAAAATGGAACTCAGTTTGAATCATCCTCACATGCTTGTGTGCATGCGCCTTATGAGATGATGGTCGGTGTCCTGGGATATCTTCTCCCAGATCCTGACCAGGGCATCACTGAGCTCCCAGACAGTCTGAGGTGGAACCCAGTGGTGCCGTATGGACCTAAACATGATGTCCCAGAGATGGTCTATTGGATTTAGGTCAGGGGAGCATGGAGGGCGGTCAGTGGCATCAAGACAATCATTCTCCAGGAACTGCCTTCATTCGCTTGCTATATGAGGCCAAGTATTATCATGCACCAGGAGGAACCCAGGTGTGTGTATATATATTAAAGATAGATATTTAATATTTATTAAGAGCGGATTAGTCAATTGTATCATACCAGGATTTGAATCACCATCAACCACCATTATTTCCACCTTCAGAAAATAATGAACAAATATATTAGAGTGTAAGGGAAATTTGAGACTTGTTATGATTATTTATCGCCTTAATAAATCCAATAAATGGTCTATCGGCAAGATTTTCCAAAGTACTTGTTTTTGTGGAATTTTATACTACCTATTTATTATTAGATTTTTTTTTTTTATTTACCTAGCTTTGAATTGTTTGCTGTGATTGTTGGTACTTTTCAACTTCTGCAGCAATAGAAGTTAACCCCAATCCTGTTCATTTGACAGACTGCCTGACTTAAATTGATATGCAATAGATATAACATGTTTTTTTTTTAACCCATTGCATTTTAAATGGAACGGCTTTGTGACAAAACTGCATCATGTGGATTTGGATACAGGGTGATGGATTAGTAAAGAGGAGTCCACAAGTGCTTTTCAAACTGTTATTTTGCATCTAAAGAACTCAATAAAGACAGTACTGCAACATATGTTTTTACAGGCAATACAGTTAAATGTATTATGAATCATTATGACTAGAGCTCACTGATGCAATCGTAATTCTCTTTGAACAAACCTAGAAATATGTAAGTAACCTGTAAATGTTTGATACTTTTCTTTCCATAGTAACAGAAAAAACAAAAACAAAAAAAAACATTGTGAGCCATCTGCACAACTCACTCTGCGAGCCAGAGACTAAGCTCTATGGAAGAACAAAAACCTTTTAAGAAAGGTCATTCTGTTTGTCAGACTATTACTGAACCTCCCCTGTGAGTTTCTTTCAGACATTAAAATGATCTCACGTTGCCTGGACTCACTTGTCAGCTTCTGCTTGAGTAACCTATGATTTATGAGGGTCTAATTTAGCTTTAGAATAATACAAGATATGTTATGGATGTAAAGTAAATTAGCAAACATCTGAGAAGATGTGAATAAGTTAAATTTTCCGCCAAACTTGGAAATGAGATTACCCCCGCTGTGCTACTGATGAACAGCGTGCTCGTGCAGGCTAATAAATACTTTCCCATAATTTCAACCTGCTTCTCATGCTGAGAGGGGATGACAGTCGAGGTGACACTGCTTTTATTAGGGCCATGGGGATAAAATTGGCATGAGCACCGCGGGCAAGGGTTTGGTTAATTAACTGTATAATTTGAGGCTCAAACTGAAACTGCAATTAACAGAGTAAAACTGTATAATGTTTCCCCAACTACAAGAATATTTACTTTGAAAAGCTGTGATTTGGGAAACTTTGGGAAATAGCAAACACCTAACCTGACTCTCACCAGATGTATGTCGCTCCGCCTAGCTTCACTCACATAGATCTGGGACATCTCCCATAGAGAGTGATTTCTCCAACCAATCTTATGGTCTGGCCAATCAGGACGCAGGGCGGGAGTTTCATGGATGTGACGTAGTGGAGAAGCGACCGTGAGATTCCAACAACAATGGCGGCTCGCATCGAGGAAGCAAGCGTTGATGCTGCTATTTCTTCCGTGTTGTCCAATCTACCTAATATTGTTTTGTTAAAAGAACATCAGAGAACGGCTCTGAAGGCTTTTGTTGGTGGAAACGATGTTTTCGCCCTTCTCGCGACCGGATTTGGCAAGTTTTGAGCGGTTAGCGCAAACCATATTAGGAGGCCTTTAGTCCTCAACGCGGTCGCCCCGGAATCGACTCTGACCCGCGGCGCTTTGCCGCCTGTCTTCCCCCCTCTTCCTGTCAGCTCACTGTCAATAAAACGCGTGCCACTAGAGCCGCAAACACATTAAAAAAAAAAAAAAAGTTTTGTTTTTTCCTGTGTCACTCTCACAGCGTCACGGGTTAGCTTCGGTGAGTGGTTGAAATAGCACGTCGATAAAGATGACAGACAAGTGGCTTATCCAATCATATGCAAGGATTTTTGATAAGGCCCAGCCTTCAATAAAGGCAATTCCTATGGAGATGTCCCAGATGGATGCGAGTGAAGCTAGGCGGAGCGACATACATCTGGCGAGAGTCAGGTTAGCAAACACCAGCTATGAGTGTCAAGAGTGAAATTACACCTCACAGAGAACGTAGCATGCTGTATGTCTTTTCTCATATGTTTACAAGTGGAAACACTTTTATTAGAGACACATTGAAATGCAAGTGTGGGGAAGAACGTGACGTGCCGTCAGCCAATGAGAGGCGGGGCGGAAGAAGAAAAAGAGCGTGGATGAAAAAACATGGCAGCGGGCGTCGGCGACCAGAGGAGCTTGGTGCAGTAAAATTGCATGTTTTGCAAGCAACCTTGTCTGAAGCAAATTCGGGTGTTGGAACCGTGCGAGTGGTGACAGCTGGCGAGTCTCGGCGAGAAGACGGCGCTGGGGTCCATAAACATTGGTTTGCTCCGATCCGAACAGTTCAAACATTTTCTCCTCCATCCTCCCCTCCCCCCCTCTTACGGGACTGTGAGTATACCCTGCCACCTGACTTCACTGAAGGCAGCATTGCTTTAAGGAGTCCTTTTACCACCTTAAAGACAGAACTTTGTGCGCCTACTGAGCAGAGTCCCACAGAACGGACAACCGGTATTTGATTTCAAGGAACTGAACTTACAGTTGTGTTAATGGACATTCGGGACACGTGACGTTATTGCCTGTGTGTGTTGTTTTATTGCATGGTTGTGATGCATGTGCATGCCTGGACTAACAGTAACCTTGGTGGTATTTCATTTATGTGGGGGGTAGCTTCCTCTTAGTAGTTCTATTGGGTAAATTGAGGTTGGCTAGTTTATACGTTTCTAACCAAGGTTAACGGTTAAATTATTCATTATTTTATTTAAGTACGGTCTCAGGACATATCTGATAGCTTTGAGTTTACAATCCTGATTTCAAAATAAGAGTTTGGATTCATAAGGGGCTGAGTATGTTTAGGTGCCTCTGAAGGCTATTTGGTGACCTAATTTTAAGTTAATTATTCAGGACAAATTTTTATTTTATTGTCCGATTGTTTCATTTGAAAAACTATTTTATTATTTCATTTACATTCACCACTCTGAGCTAATAAAATATCATTGTTTATCCAAGGTGGTTTCCTATTCTAAGTTGTGGGGTGGGAAACATATACATATCACATTACCACACACTCCTATAGGCACATACCTCAGGTAACCCCTACTCTCCCTGGCAGTGTTAATTACTACAGGATAGTAACTCTCATGTAAGTTCAGGCTCTTACACAAGCCAAGGACAATCTGTGATACTAATAGAGAAGGTAAAAGGGATCAGGTGGGTGGGAGAAAAGAAAGCAGTAAAAGGGACAAAATGTTATTTTTCCAGGTCTTAGAAATGAATAAAAGCTCATTCAAGCGATGACTTCATCCACATTTATGCTTCACAACAGATGCTTTTCAGACAAGTGTATTTAGCAATGCAACATCTTTTCCCTCCGAAACAATAGAGCTTCGTCAGCGTATAATGCAAAAGGTAGAAGAAAAGTGTTGTTTGCACACAAGCATACATGTGTGCAATGTTGCTGACAGTAAAGGTCGACTTATTTAGAAGATTCGAGTCAGAGAAATCTATAGAAATAAACAATTAATGTTCATTTAATAGTATATCTACAGTGCCTTACAAAAGTGTTTTTCACCATTGATTTTTGTTTTTTACATTTCGGGACATTACAGCAAAGTGCAATGGTATTTACATATGAATAAAGGCCGGACAATGCATTAACTTGAACCAAATTTACGTTGCAAAAGAAGCATCATACATACATCACTCTCATTTCCTGGGCGTTTATGCAATAAACAAAACAGAGAAGTCCATTGAATTCATTTACTTTTTTAACAATTAAAATATGAAAAGTATGGAATGCATATTCATCACCACCATCCCCACGCTTCCCTCATTTCGAACATTTGCAGCTACAGCAGCAAGATTTAAATAGCTTTGTCTCCGACAGTCCTGCACACCTACAGACGGAAATTTCTGCCCATTTTTCTTTGCAACGCAGCTCAGTCATATTGGATGGAGAGAGTCTATGAACATCAGTTTTCAAGTCTTGCCACACATTCTCAACTGCACTGGTGTCTGAACTCCCACTGACATATTCTAAATTATACATATTCTTTTATCTTGACCATTCCATTGTAGCTCTGGCTGCATTTTAAAAGCCACCCTAGTTCTAAGTTTTTGCAGCATCTTGCTTGTTTTCTAAGATTGTCCCCTGTATTAGCTCCATCCATCGTCCCATCAACACTGACCAGCTTTCCTAACCCTTCTTGAAAAAAAAAAAAAAAGCAACCCCGCAGTTTGGTCCTGCCACTACAATAATTCAGCATGGGTGTGATGATTTCAGGATTGTGTGCTGTGTGCTGTGTTCCAACCCACAGCATATTGAATGTAGGTCAAAAATAATCTATTTTGGGTCTCATCTGACCAAGGCATTTATCATTGGTTTTGTTGTGTTCCCTATGTGTCTTAGACAAAGGCTTTGTTCATGTTGCAGTTTGTCCACTAATGTTCCCTAAGAAAGTTCTGAGGCCTTCACAGAGCAGTTGTATTTATACTGAGATTACACATAGGTGGATTCTATTTACTAATTAGGTCACTTCTGAGGGCAGTTTAAATAGATTTCACGTAGGTGTATCAAAATGAAATATGGCTGAAACACACTGCCTTTTTCTAACCATAAAAAAAATAAATAGAAAAGCATTTATCAATTTCCCTTCACATCTATGCTCTTTGTGTGACACGGGGAGGAGGCACCCGGATTTTGGCAGAGGACGTGGCCCTAAAGCCAACTGGTAGACCTCTAAAATATCAAGTGGCCTAGGGTCTCCCAATTAAAAGTACCCAGGTAGGTCTGGCTTAAAATTATGAAACAGAAATAGTATACAAAACATATTTATATATTCTTTTACAATATTAAAAAAAAATAGACTTTATTATTCCAATTTAAAACCCAATAAAGCACAGGAACCCAGGACAATACTAGAAGCAATCTGAGGCTTAAACACAAACAACTGCAAACCAAATTAGTAGCAATGCAAAATAACACAAAATAATGTTAGATATCAAAAGAACAGAAAATCTCACATTGCGTCAACCCAGTCCTATAAAGCTGTGCCCAATCAGCCAATTCATAGAAAATAAAAAGAAATCTGCACTATTGTTCTGGTTCTGTAGTGGTGGTGCTACAACTCCGGCTATAAACGACGACCTGTTACCCAATTAACCCAGAGCATAACAAACAATGCGCCTGGGTGAGAGCATAATATGCAACAGCAGAAATCTGTAATACCCAAAAAGATGACAATAAAGTGTCTGCTGACAATAATAAAGACATAAGGAAAAATGAAAAACTGGTACCTTCAGATGCTGCAGTAAAGAAAGGTTCTCCTGGTACAGCAGCCCGACTAGAACAGCGCCAGTGGTCATCCAACAGCTCCAACTAAACACAACCACAGACCTGACACTCCTAGCTTGGTGGGCACACCTGGTGCCTATATACACACACTAATGAGCCCAACAATGCTGCAAAACAGAAGAAGGTGGGGAAATAGGGCATAGATGCATTCAAGGGCCCGAAACGGGTGGGAATTTACAGCCACTCCATGTAACCACTGTTCTCAACTAATAAACCACCCGGTTACATTTGCATTGGACTATCACGTACAATCTCGATAGACTTAAGTTGTGGTTATAATATAAAAAAAAAGTGTAAAAAGATTCAATGGTTATGAATACTTTTGCAAAATACAAAATAAATGAATGCACTTTATTTCTCAGTATAGTCAGCTTTACCATACAAGATAACTAATTTAGGTACTATGTTTAGAAATGCAGGAAACCAGTGTGCCTGTGCAAATTCTCAGTTATCCGGGTCATCGCAACAGAAAATAGGCTTAAAACGGAGGCAACCGGACTTTCATCCAGTTCTTTCTGAAAACATTTCAACACCTGTCCAGGAGTCTTTGTCAGTTCTGATGGCTCGCACTTGAGCAACCTGCAGTTGTTCCACTGCTGTATTTAAGGACATGGAGGCCCATCCTCCTAAGTACATTCTAGGTCAGATGCAAATCAATGACCCACCCGTCACTTTCCTGGGTCGTTAGAAGCTATTGCTCTGTGTGAGTGAAGTAATTTGTCACCTTTGTTAATTCTGGTGGCTCATGTGTGAGCCACCAGAATTAACAAAGATTCCTGGATAGGTGTCAAAACATTTTCAGAAAGAACTGAACGAAAGTCCGGTTGCCTCCGATTTAAGCCTGTTTGCTGTCAGGAAACCAGAGTTGTGTGAGGACAAACATGCATAAATGCATTGTTGCTGAGAGTGCAGAGTAACCTATTTCGATTATATGTTAAACATGTATTAATATTGTCCTAGTAGGTAGGGAGCCGGTTGTATCTTGGAGAGGCCACAAAGGTTGCTGGTTCAAAACTCAGTCTGTTACTCTGGGTGCATGAGCTAGACCCTTGACCACAGATTGCTCCCAGTGCGTCACACTCTTCCCTGTGCGATGGGTTAAATGCAGAGACAAGTTTCCCTTCTGTGGAACTATAAAGGGAAATATTTAGATTCATATATTTTATTTATATAAATGTAAAGAAATTATGTTCATGCTGTAGGTTTTATAAAATAGATATGGTGGGAATAATATGAAAGAACATATTCAAAAGTCAAAAAACTGAGACAGTGCAGTAATGACTCCAGTGGTGCTCAGTGTTGAAGTGTGAAGTTCAGCAGAGTCACCGCCTTAGGGGAGAAGCTCCTTCTGAGCTTGTTGGAGAGAGAGTGTAATCTTCTGCCATGCCTGCCAGATGGGAGCAGATTAAAAAACGTGTGGTTATGGTGGGTGAGCCTTTGATAATGCTGTTTGCTCCGGCCAGGCAGCATTTACAGGCAAGCTTTCCCAAAGGAGGACATCTGTTTGACAGTGTTAACCGCCCGCCGAAGTGCTTTACAACTGTAAGGGCTCATGCACAGCAACTTCCATTACACGCTGAGCTATAGCTGGTTTATATGCTTTCAGTGATAAAGTGGGAAAGAAAAGTCAAAACGTATCAGGGATCTGCTATGGCGCTGCAAGATTTTTTTTTAAAAAAACCTGAAGGATTCGTTATAAATTATATCATATTGTACTGATATGACCGACCATAAACATTTAGTTTTCATTTAGATGACATGAATTAGTGAAAAGAATTACATCTGTAAAAGTCAATTATGAGTAAAAAGAAAACCTACTTCTACTTGTACACAATTGAGTGTTCCAACTGGGCAAATATCCCAAATACATGTCAAAACCGGTTTCAAATTGGACATGGCGAGCTAACAAGAGGCTTGGACTATGCTGAAAAGCTGGTTCCAAGCAAGCAAACTAGCCAACTTAAATTAGCTCTTCCAATTCTGCCAAGGAGAGTAGTCAAAAAGCCTGCCAACATTATGCTCATGGCAATAAAAACAGTCAAGGTTCAAATTGCTAAAGAAATTTCATTTTAAAAAAACAATACAAGTTACAAATTGGTTTGCATGCCATAGAGTTAATTTATTTTTCCACAAAAGCAAAACATTACTTCACATATGGTTAGGTACAGCAAAAAAGCTGACATATCACACTTTTTAATACCTTCCTTTTCACATTTAAATCATTCAGTTGGGGTCTATTTAAGTGGAAGTGCTGTTTTTTGGTCTGAATTCATCGTTATTGTTGCCCTACAGCCCCTCTTTTGCCCCTGTTCTGAGGCGCATCTGAGAGCTACTTGTTTTTGTGTGGTCTCTTTAACGATCTGTGACCTCTCCAGGTTCCACTCCATCCTATTCAGCCATTTTTATAGTATTCTGTGGGATGGTGGCATGAACTCTGTGGATTAATACACCCAACAACCAAACACTTTGACTTATTCACTTGTAACTTCAGCATCCTTCAGCTTGGGCTACAACATCGCAGCAAGAAATAAAAATGATGAACACTGATTAGTCAGAAGTGAACATGACCTTTTTTAGCAGCTCCCCAGTAACTGCTGTGATGTAATTGTTCAAAAGAACGTAATAGGGAATAATGAAAACTGAAGTAAACGTTGCCCACAGTGCATCCATGCAGTACCTGCAGAGACTTTTAAATGAAACTTTTCTGTACTACTAGAGACTCCAAGTGAACATCAAAATGTATGTAAGGGCTGAAAATGTGGATTTTTCTTGGTACATCCCCTTTAAGATCTTTTAGTTGGTCAAAAGATTTTGCATACATCCCAAGAAAGATTAATTTAACTACCCTTTGTTGCCTTGTTAGTATGTTTAGGGTCTTCTCCAGAGACACCAGACTTGATCTCTCACCTCTCTTCTTAATCCTCATAAGGGATGGATGACCGAGTCTCATTTTATATTTCTGTCACTTGTCCCATTTCTCAAATATGTACCTAGCTTCTTGCTAATGGTTATGTTGCCCATTCCACCCTTGTGCAGATCTGAGGTCTGGTTCTCAATGCCTTTTTTTCAGCTCCTTGATTTTACCCATGGTAGTGGAGCGGCTAGAATGGACGTAGGGATTTTTTCCATGGTTGTGCATACATGTAAGTTGATTTAAATTCTTGTAACTCTGGCCCTATGCATACCAGCGTTGTCCTGCTGGAAGGTTAACCTACTCCCCGGTCTCAAGTCTTTTGCAACCTTTATTTCAGTACTTCTCTGTGTTTAGCTCCATTAGTCTTCACATCAGCTATGATTTGCGTCTTTGTCTCTGCTAAAGAAATCATCATCAAGGACATTTTTCCACTGTCTAATAGTTTTCTCTTATTTTCTACTCTTGGCGTTTCTTCAGAGCTAACTTTAGTTTAGAGCGGTTTGCTCCGTTTTCTTCTTCTCCTTTTTTCTCATTGCTAATAATTGTGTGTAACTGCCCATGTGTTTGCCACTGTCACACCTGAATTCCCACATTGTGGAACTATAAAGGGATTCTTATTCTTATCAGAGCAGGATGCTGTCACCGCCATGCTTCACTGTTGTCATGTATGCGATTCAGGGCAGCAGAGGAGTGGTTGTTGTTCTTAGCTCCTGCGGGGTGTGACAGGCCGACGCCACCAACAGGTGTTTTCCATCATCACCAGAGCATTAGCTGACCTGAGCCGTACCTGACCTGAACCTTGCTCTTCGTTGTTCCTAGTTCCTAGTCTTACCTCTTTAGATCCATTTCTATTCCCGCTCCTTCAGACCAGTCTCTCTCCGGTCATCTTCAATCAGGTCCTCTGAAAGTTCAGAATCTGTGGAGCCTTCCTGGAACTCCGGTCGACCTGAAGCTCCTCCTAGCTTGCTAGCGTCCAGCTGAACTCCTGTCCTGTCCACCCTCCGATGAAGAACTATCAACCAGAACTGGAACCGCACCATGGCCTGCCACTGATCACCAAAGCCAGACTAACTTTGCCCAGTTTGTCACTCTACAACCAACCCCTCCAAGACCAGAGCCTCCCCAGCTGGCCACTGTTCCCATCACATTCATATTCCCTCTGTCCTGGACATAGGCCAAGAGGTTTGGTTTCATATTTATTAATGTGTACACAACAAGAACAAAGGCGCCAACAAGCACCTCAGCACATGGGTGTCTGCATTAAACAGTATACACCATTAAATTCATATTTGTATATTTTTCAAAACAGACTGATTACAAAAAAGTTATAATTAAATATTTTTAAAAAGGGGAAGGAGCGTTACAAAAAAAGGGAAAAAAGGACATAACCTCATTAATCCACTGCTTGGTGGAAGGAGTGTTTGTGGATTTTCAGTTAAAGGTATAGTGGACAATCTTTTTTGGCTTTGAATTCCGGGGGTATCACCTTATCCATTGGTTGAGCCACATCCCAGTCATTGTGACACGCTCACATTATGCCAATATGCAGGCTTGTTTCTTGCTAGTTTCCTCTTGCTGGCTGCACATGCAGATGATTAAGAAGATGATGTTTAGTAATTATGTAGGGAAAAGCTATTTCCTCCATTGTGTTGAAATAAATTTGACAGGATTGGATAAGAAAAAAACAAACAAACATGCATATAAGATTACAGGGTGAACTTTCACATCTGTCACAGCCATCTACCCATTTTGAAAAATCTGTGCCAGCCTTGTCTTTATTTAATGACATCTAAATACCATTTTTAACTGTATCAAGGTCAAACAGGCAAAAATAACAGCGGTTTTGAGGATGGTCTTTGGTGCCAATTCTGACTAATGCTCCTCAAAAACCAATCCTAGTTCATACACACAAGTTTCTTTTGTGCTGGTGGTTAAGTAACCATCATATGACTGAATAGAATTATAGATCTTTTGAGACTGATTGTAAAGGGTTCAGTTGTAAAAGTTTCCTCCATGGTTGTTCAGATGGAAGATTAGGGAAGTTGGAAAACCAAGAGAGCGTTAGTCAGTGGGTGGGGTTAACGTTGATCCTGTCTGAAATGTGTGGCAGCAGGCTGAACCACAGTGAGCTCTCTTGTGAAGTTATTAGACATATTTCAGACCAAACCAGGTATATAGAGGCTGGAATTTCTCATTCAGAGTTTAAGGTAAATAAACTGCGATACGTTATTGAAGTTATTTCCACCCTTTCGAGTGAAAATATTAATCTCAGATCATAGCAAACTTTGAGGTGTTGTCCTGCCTTGCTGTATGAAGCAGCCAATCAGACGTCAAGGTCTGAATTGAAGCTGCCCTAATCCCGCCCACTGAGTTTGAAGGGTGAAGCTGACAGTTTAACAAATTTTATGATGGGTCTACTGCACAGAAGCCATGAAATATACAAATACAGAGTAAAATAATTATTTGTATGTTTAAATTAATTTATTTAAAAATGTAATTAAATTATTGAATGTCATCATTTAAAAGATATATTTAATTATTTAAAGGCACATGTAATTTAACTGTTTCTGTCATCATTTAATGGAATAATTAGTGATGTATTATTAATGGGACATTTAAAGCAGCACAGTGTAACATTTAGCCACTAGGGGCGCTAGACCTGTGATTTTCTAGGTTTAGCGCCCCTGAAGGCCACTGGCAACACTGCACTGTTGAAAAGATAAACAATCCCCCCCCTCAGTGTTGTGGAAGACAAGGCCATATTCCCCCATCTAGATTAAATCCTACATCAGAGAACTCAAAAATATGTCTGATCAGGTAAGTGTTATATCTGTTTTGGGCTTTTACAGCAGTTTCAGCTCAGACTGCAGTAACCTAGAATGGGTCATGTGACCTGGAGCGGCACTCTAAATTACATGACCCTTTCAGCAATGGATCCGACGCTCTCAAGTTACATAAGTGAGTTTTTGAGAAGAGCTGCCCGCATGGAGCATCTTAACCTGAAAATATATATCTCAAATTAAGCTTAAACTCTGGTCAAAACTTACACGGTACTGCTTTAATTGTAAATTTAATTATTTCATGTTACATTTATTTATTTCATTGTAAATTCCCATTTATTTATTTCATTACATGTTTATTTAATTTAGTCCCATTTAACCCTCTGTGCTTTGTAGTTGACTGAGCAACTAATGATATCGTGTTCAATTCAAGTCAGTTTGAAAGAATTTGGTACTATTAGGTCATTAAGATACGACGTAGTTTGCTAAATATTAAATCCAGATTCTATTCTGGTTTTAACAGGGACAGATGAAAAGAAAATTACATAGGACCTCTTGGTGCAACATTTTTTTTTTATAAACATAAAGTGCTTCTTATTGAAATCTTCGGACATCCAACAAATGCATCGATGAGTTTTTCCAGCTCACAAAATGTTCCTAATTCCATTAGCACTGTGCATTTGGGAGCAGAATGTTCCAGGAGCCGAATTTACGTAAAAGTTAAAGGACATGTTTAAGCTGAACCCAATCCAGAGTAGTGCAAGAGTTCAGGTAAAACAGAAAGGGCGTCTCAAATTACTTCGTGATGGTGAAGGTGAGGGCAGAAAAGGAAATGCCACTTGGAACTGTAATGCAGGAGTGCTTCGCAATAGTACCACAGTTGCACCCTGTAAGCTTGTGGGAACAACATCCTGCTGGGACAGATTAAAAAATGTCCACGTGAACCTTGGTCACACATTGTAAAAACATAGCAATGATTTCCTGCCAGGCTGCCTTTCTTCTGCGTGTTTACCCTGTGCTCAGGGTGACGGAAAGAGAAGGGTGTAAAATGAGAAACTCAGCTCACCAGGCGGTAGATCTGCTTTGAGGGTGACCGCTGCAGTACGAGCCGAAGTGAGCAACTCTGTCAATGCGCATGGTTTGGCACCCAAGATGACAGTGAAGAGCTGGGTCAGTGGCAAGGACATCATCACAGGGGGACTGCTGCTTAAGGCAGTAATCTAACAGCATGTATAATTGTGTCTTCAGAGGTCAAGGCTTCACCCTTATGCATGGAAGAACAAAGCTCAACTTGAAATACAAATACCTTTAATGAACAAAGTTCCTAAAACTCAGACTTGCTGCTCAAATCTCACAAGTCAGCCTTCTCGCAAACAAACTGTTGAAGGGTAAATAAGCTAGAGAAATGCATTTTACCTGAAAGCAAGAAAGGATCAAATACCAGAGCAACATGAAAGGTAGCCAAAAGCAGTCTCCTTTAATCTCGCCCCAAAACGGGAACATACATAATTGACAGAGAAAGTATCCTCAGCTGAATTACCCTGATGACTAACATGCTCAGGTAAAGTAAGTGCTTATCCGTAACAAGGCTTACAGGTAAAACCGCTCATTCAAGGCTCCTTACACAGCTGCATATTCCGATATGAGCTGGATAATCGCAAGGTTTTGTCAGATACATGTACCAGAATTAACATATGATTAAACTAGACATAATCAAACTGAGACTGACACATTTATTTTGAATGCAGGCCAGTACCAAGGTCTATTATAATGCCTGGCAGTAAATTTATCACAGCACGAGAAATTTATGAAAAAGTCTTTTATTGGTTATGTGCCAGCTGGCAATGCTTCCAGTCAAAATGGCACAGGCTCAGTCCAGTCTTTTCCTCTCTGTTAATGGATTACATCTTGTGAAAAATTTCACAAGACAACTGCAGTTTCCATATATTATGAAGTGCAAAAAGAATTTAGTTCCACTGCAAGTTTTATTTCGAGGACGTGTATCAAATAAAAATGGCAAATATTCACATCCCTTGATCTTTTTCACTTTTTTTTCATTGCAACCTCAGAAATGCAGAAATGCAAGCCATTTTAAAAAAGCTTTTGTTCATGCTGATCTTAAGCAGAAACTTGTTTCAAGTGTTTGAATTTTATATGTGTTAGTAATGTTTTTGCTAAATGTAACTCTGTTTCCAGAAATATACTTGAAAGTACACTGTCAAGTTGTCTTAAACCCAATCAAACAGAACAAGAGCCTAAAAATGTCCATACAAAAGGAAATTTTGGATTAATTTACAAATAGACAAACGTCATGTACATAAAAAATAAATAAAATAAACTAAATAGCTTCAGCACCTGTGGATAGGGATCTCCCCATCCTCCCCAACCAAGTTTTGTCTCTGATACGATCAGAGTTCAGGATTGGACACTTGCCTATACCAGGTCCAAAGCTGGTACTAGATTAAATTAGAAGATGGAGTTAACCAGATATTGAAAGCTAATATAATGTTATGACAATGCATCATCTCAACAGAGCATGTAGCTTTCACATTTAGATTGGAACACATACATATGTGACTCAAAACATGCAGCTAGAGTCTTCAGCAAATTCACGTCTTGCTCCAATGTTTCCAAACTGGGCAGTTTGCTAAAGTGCTAGGCTAACTTTCCCTTATTTAAAGCAACTAATTCATAATTGGGCTCATTTTCGTTATACTTCACTGAGTGTGGACAAAATGCACAGAAAAAGTTTTCCTGCTGTGTGAACTTAGTCCTTCGCTTTTAACTCAGTAAAACATAAAGAGTTGTGTTTCAGTGGAGCTCTGTGTGCCACTACTATACATGAGCCGGTGTGTAGGAGTAGGCCATCTGAGTACAGCACAGGTCAGACAATATGATCCAGACAGATCTGGAGTTGCAGCAGCCAATACAGTCTCTCGTTTACTATCACCATCATTGCGAAGGGTAAAAAACACTTAAATTGTTAGGAAAAAACAGAATTAATATAATGCAAACAGCATATTTTATTCCTTTTAATCTAATGAGTTATTTTATTCACGTCTTCAATGTGCCCTCTTTCTGTTTATGTACTATCAATTGTTTTGTTCTTTCTGTGCAGCACTTTGGTTTAACTTGTTTGTAAAATGTTGTATAAATAAAGTTGACAATGACAGGTAACATTTTCATGCTTATATGATATCAGTTATTTAACATGTCCTGTGCAAAGATCTTCTTGGATAGTCTGGGATTCAGTTTTAATTTAATGAAAGCATTCCTTATTTTTAAGGTTGTTCTGATCTTCTACTGGATGAAAGCGGATGCTGATGCTCTTGTTTCCGGGTATTTCTTAGGTCAGAAGTCTCAAACTCCAGAATTCAAGATCCAGTGTCCTGTAAGTTTAGCAGAAATGCTTCAATAGAAATGCTACAGCAGTCCTGAATTAAGCAACTTGGCCATTACCAGGACGAACAGTAGACCTGATTGCATCCTGAGGTTTTTTATGTCATTGGATCAGAGATGTATCTAAAGGATGGAGGACATCAGTCCTCAAAGGCTGGAATTTGAAACCTTAGGCACGAAGTTTAATGGCATCAAATACGCAGAAGAAGATTTAAAGCTATGAATGGCTCCTAACAGCATGCAGTGCAGGACCCAGTTGGGAGAATACAACAGACCTGTAATTGTGCTGATCCACTTCTCACAGAATTTTCCCCACAGTTGCTCTGCCGGTTGTGATTTGACCTAAAGACCTGGACCATAGTCTCAAAGAAGACTGCATTAACCTGTTCAATGCAATTAATTGTAATTCCTAACTTGTACTTGGTCCTCAAGTTTAGTTGAGACAAAGGTTAATGGAAGTGTTGGCACATAAAAGACCGAGAGATGGAAGACAGCGAGAGGAAAGAAATGACAATCGAGAATAAAACCGAATCCACTCTTCTTTGAGTTTGTCAAGTTTGACACGAGATAACTTTTGTCCTTTTACTGCTGCCAAGGCTGTTCCACTGTCACACAATGACACCGTAATTGCAGAGCAGGGACCAAAGGAAGACAGCCACTGCCCACATAGCCTCCTCAGTGGGAAGCACAGAAAACATGGGGCAATTATACAGCTCTGAGCCACAGCTGAATTTAACCGTCTCAGTTTTTACATCCAATCTCTGGATCTTCTATGTTGTTCTTAAGATAACAAGCATTTTTTTCCCCCCACTTGTACCCCAGAGATAACAGATATTTCCTCACATATGCACAGCCGGGATGGATGGAGAAATCCCTTTCTTTCCGGCTGGAGGCTGCCCAATATGTTATGGTATTAAGATTTAATCAGCACTCTATAGACATAGCAAAGCTGTCAGCGCAATCAGTATGAGTTATATTTCTGTCACTGCCATTGAACTGTTCAGAGGTAGAAAGCCTTCTGACAGTAAAGCTTTTTTTTTTTTTTTTTTACTGTTCAGCCCTGATAAGATCTTCCCAGCTTTCATCGGTGCCCCTGCTGTGATTGGTGTATGTAGCACTAGTCTCGAACAGCTCATACGCTGCAAGCCAAAGGCAATTATTATCCCACTACATTCATCTCAGCAAGATCATTGATTTGCAATTAGTCCAGGGGTGATGCTACACACGGGTCTCCCTATCACCACCAGGAACTGTACTTTTTTTTTTGCGCGCCGCGCTAAGCTATTGTTGTTGAGTCTCACTGTGTCGCCCCAGGCTCCAAGTCACCGCAGATGAAGTATTCAGCCAGTGTGGTGTTGTCAGTTTCCACCTCTGAATCGCAGACACATAAGTATGCAGGTGGAATAGCGGTGTGCGTCCCCTGCTCCTCCTCTTCGTAAAGAACGCTGGAGGTTTTATCAAACCCTGACTGGGAAGACAGATGGGTCTGAATAGGGCGAGCCTAATGTAAAAGTGTGTGGAGTACAGCAGAGGGGAGATAAGCAACAGCCGGCCATTTCTCTCTGGCTGTGCTGGGGTACAGGGCCTTAAATCACATGTTATCTCCTGCTGCCTCAGCCAGACGCTAATGGTCATCACAGCGGGCTAAACCCCGCACGCAGCAGTTCTCGGGGAGGAGGAGGCGGGGTCTGTTCTTCTCCATTGCTGCCGCAGAAAGCTTCATGAGGGCACGCGGAAGGATAGCGGGCACTTTAGCAGGAACATTACTCTTAGTGCTGGACAGTAAAACCGACAGCCCACTGGCACAATGCCCATTATTTTACTCCACAATGTGACATCACTATCTGGAAAATCTGTGGTATAAAAACACCTTTTTAAAAAAAAAAAAAATCCCAGCAGCCTCAGCATCTTCCAGCTAAAGCAAATCCATTTGTAGTGTCGGACTTTATTTTATCATTTATTTGGCTGTGACTATTTAAATTTTAGTTGAATTACTGCAGAAGCACATGGAGCATGAAAACCAAGATGTTCAGACTTTCAAAACCAGGCAAAGCAGCTTATAAATGAATGCATATTACAGTGTAATCACCAGAAGTTTAAGTCAGTTTATATCTAATATCCTATGCATAATACATTTTTTAATTACCAACCAAAATATTAAGAAAGGGTAAGCAATGGAAAAGGTTTGAAATTATTTTTATGTCTATACCGCGCCCTTCCATATTTACTGGTTTCCATGTTAAAGATCTGTGTACAATATAAATTAATCTTTAATCAGGTAGCATAACCTCATACATAAGAAATTAAAGAAAATAAAACTTTAACTTATTAAGCGTTAATTAATGAGGATAAAAAGAAAAATCCATCAATTCATCATCTATAACCACTTATCTACAGCAGTCATGATCACCATGGACAGGTCAGCAGTCCATCACAGGGCGGATCCAGCTTTTTAATAAAGGATCAGCCACTGGGGACTCTAGCAATTTCTACAAATTAACTATAACGTGATTCTTATTACATACATTTAACAGGGATGGTGAAAAGTCTGGAGGGAGTTATATATTTTATATCTAATAATGTTTCTTGAATATGAAGCCAAAAATGTTCAGTGAAAGTTTAGCTCAGCATTGTGCCATCCCTTTTAAAACTAGATATTGTACTGTAAGCTTTTCTAAAGTGAGAACAATTATTTTTCCAGTAAGCATAATATTTTACCACTGTTGGCCTAAATGTATAGCTACTTCAGGTACTAAGCATTGTAGATTTGCAGAACGTTATACAAAGGCTCCAGTGTTTTCAATGCAAACTTAGACAGCAAATATCCTAGTTTAGTAACCTCTCCATTCTGTCTGTTTCACCTTCTTTATAAAAAAAACCCACACAAATGTTGTCATAAAGCAGCAGGTCAAAGTTGTTTCTTCAAGTTTTTTTTCCCAAAAAACAGTAAGTGAAATTGGGAAATTTGCTACATACTACTGTTGAAGTGCACAGGTTGTGGCAAAGATCCTGTGTATACTGACTGATATGTAGCCTACTAATGCCATTTGCCCTATACACCTCTGTATTGTTACAGATGTTAACTTCTGAACTGTGAGCTGGAAAGGAGCTGAATGGCTTTCATAATTTATAAGACAACAGAATAGATTCCTCCTTTACTTGAGCCCATTTTGCATCAATATGGGTATGTGGGAGGATACAAATATTTTAGAATTTTGTTTAACAATCAAACCTTGCCTTGCATGTTTGACTTTTAACATGTAATCATGGATAATATATATATATATATATATATAAGATATATGTGTGTGTGTGTGTGTGTGTGTGTGTGTGTGTGTGTGTGCGTGTGTTGTGTGTGTGTGAGACTTTTTATTTAGCAATATTGTGAAAAATATATAAATTAACAAATAGATACACATATGAGTAAATCAGTGGTACATATTTTTGTTTTTTGTCTGGGGATTTATTCCACCACTCTTTATTTTATTGGGACAAGTTAAGATAAGCATGTACTGTCAGCAAGTTTATGGCAATTTGCAATATCCAATGTTGGTCCCAAGATGAGTAGTCATAGTGGGCAATCGTCATTTGTTGTACAAATACCCTTAATAAACACCTAAGTTAATTCTATAGCGCAAATGAATATGCAAGCTTGTGATTATAACAGCATAGATTGAGCAGCAAATACACAGTTTATATGCCTTTAATTTATTTTATTCAACTTTAAAGAAATCTTATTTAAGCGTGGAACATTTGTTCTTTGGAAACCAGCCCTTCGACTATCCATTTAAACCACACAGCTGTTAGTGAATGGGAACAGAAGATTGAGACAACAACAATAATGAAAAGGCAGGAGACAATGGTCTGTAAAAGACCAAAATAAATTATGTAATTTAGTAACAAAATAATTATTTTGCAAGGCTTTTGCTGGAGGAAAATAAAAACTGATAAAAGGGATTTGGATCGGACCTACCAGACTTAAAAATCCAGCAGCAGGCAAGTAACCATGGATGGATTTAAGTTTAAGTACAGTTTATTGTGTTATTCATATAATTCATAGTGTTATATAATTTGTATCACAAACTGGCCAATTGTTCTTCATAGAATGATTTTAATTCATAACCTGACTCTTGCCAGATGGATGTAGTTCCGTCGAGCTCCACACGGCTCCACACATCCATCTGGGATCTCTCCATTGGCGTTGTATTTCTGAAGGAGGGGCCTTATGAAAAATCTTTGCATATGATTGGATAAACCACTTATCCATCATCTTTACTGACGTGCTACAAGCTTTTCCCAAACCCGAGCGGGAGAAGGCTGAAAACATTGTTTCCATTAACAAAAGCCTTCAAAGCTGTTCTCTGGTGTTCTTTTGAAGAATTAATATTCAGTAGATTGGACAACGCTAATGAAATGACAGCATCAATGTTACAGCTCGCTTCCTTGCTGCAAGCCGCCATTTCTGTCTGAATCCAAACTTCTCTGATACGTCACATCTATGAAAATCCCACCCGGCGATCCTGATTGGCTCATCCATTTCATGTGGTATGGAAATCCCTCCCAATGGCAGTGATTCCAGATGGATGTGTGGAGCCGTGTGGAGCTTGGCAGAACTACATCCATCTGGCGAGAATCAGGGTATTCAAGGTTATTCAAAAATGTCCAGTAGGCCTATTTGACATTTTTACAGCATGAGCGGCATGCGTAAAGTTTTACCACAGCATCTCAGTTAGATATAATGCCAAACTTTGGACTCATCAAAACTCCAATCTTGGTTATTTTGATCCATTTAGAGGTGGAGTTGCTGGTGCTTTTAGCATCATTGTCCTGCTGCATGATTGAAATGTGTCAGAAATTCTCCTTGAAAATTTGCTGCTACAAAGCAGGAATTGTGATTCTATCGAGTATGACACGTTGCACAGTTCCTGCTGAACAAAAGCAGCCGAGTACTGTTACATGACCACCTCCATGTCTGATTGTCAGTGTGGTGTTCTTTTTTTGTTTGTTTGTTAATGTGTTAGATCTACTGATGTAATGGGATGCATGCTTTCAAAAATGCTACTTTGATATCCTCAGTACTCAGAACATTACCCCAAAAGTCTTGGGCATCATCAAAATGTTTTTGGTAAATGTGAGATGTGCCTTTGTGGCCTATTTGGTCAGCAGTGGTTTGAAGCTTGGTACTTTCCTTCTCACTGCTGAATCACAAACACTGACATTAACTCAAGCAAGTGTGATCTGGAGTGCTTTAAGTTTCTTTCCAGCTTCTTTTGTGACCTTTTGGATGAGTCATTGGTGTGCTTATAGTAACTCTTGTAGGACTGTCACTCTTGTCTTGTAGGTTCACCACTGCTCCATGTTTCCTCCATTTGTGGATAATGGCTCTTACTGTGGTTTTCTGGAGACCCGTAGCTGAGAGAACAGCTTTATAACCCTTTCTACATTGATCAATGTCAAACACTTTATTTAGCTTTGGACACAATGTGTTGCTTTTTGAGCCTACTTAATGTAGTCAGTCAGATTCTAATTAAGTGATTTTTTGATTCTACAAGTCTGGCAGCTAACAGCCTCGGTGTGGCTACTGAAACTGAACTTGACTTTCCCAAAATGTGGTTAATGACACTTAAAAAAAAAAATCTTTGATAAATTAAACCATCATTTGGAAACTGCATTTGCATTTATTAAAGTTATGTCTGTTTTATCTTAAAGTTCATTTGATTTGAAACAGTGTGCCAAAATAGAAAAAACAAAGGAAGGTAGGAACTTCACAGAACTTTACTTCTCTCAAGCTCATTCATATTTTGAGGTTTTCCTTTAACACATTTGGAAATTCGCTTGCAAAGGAAACATTTAACTGGCAACACTGTAGAAGCGTATCTGGATGATAGGCAAATTTACCAGGGGTCACCTTGAAAGCAAGCTAAACTTTCACTGAGCTATGATGACTAACCCATCAAAAGCCACTTTAATACAACAGAAGTGAAAGACACTTTAGTGATCTGCATCTTTCCTGGAGGCCAGGTTCTTCAGAAGGGCTCTTTCAAATTTTTTGAAAACCATTGTATGTGGAGAGGAATCGATTCAGTCAACAACCAAGGTGAAATGCCACTTCACAGTTTCAAAGCAGATACATGCCAAAAAAACAAACGTTTTATTGATCGATTTAAGTTAATGGAGGGGTTTGCTATTGATACACATTTGCTCATTGACATTTGTTTAATAGTTTTTGTCTTTTATAATGTTACTAATGCAATCAAGAATCAAAAATCTTTGTTGTCATTATGTGACCATAATGACATCTTGATGAGACACCGGCTCAGAATCCACATAACACATTGACACAAAACAAGACATGATGTTCAAATAGTTACTTTTAAAAGTGTCCAAATATTCCTAAGCATCTGGTAAGATTTAAATCTTTGAATAAAAAAAGACAGAAAACATTCATTATACAGATGATGTAAATTACTGTGTAATTGAATGAATGTATTAGACAAAATACATCCAGAGAGATTGAAAAGAGTCCAAATAGTCAATAGCAAAAATTCAAATGTTCAAGTTAATTGATGAAAGGGAGCTGTCAGTTTACAGGATGATTGGCCAAATATTCCAGGATGAGTTAGTATGCAAATAGTCATTAGCAAAATGTTGAATCTTCAAGTTAAAGAACTGTGCAGTTTGCATGGATGTCCGAACAAATACTCCCTGAGAAGCTTAACGTGGGCAAATAGACATTAGCATGTGAGAGACCATGTAAATTATTCTCAATCAGATCCAGAAACTGTGGAACCAGTAGTGTGTTTATGAACATGTAAACAGATTGTAAAATGGGCTGGTGGTTTATTTAATTCTCAGCAGGGGGTGATAACCCTCACTGCTTTGGGAAACAAGCAGTTTTTAAGTCTATAAGATTTTTATTTATCCTGAATGGTTTACCCTGACAGATAAGGGACAAGCCATGCATTGCAAAGGTGGGAACTGTGGCAATAAGTGTGGCCCTTTTTCTGGACGGTAGAATAAATCATGTCTAGATCTTGTAGATGACGTCCCACAGTCCCCTGTGCTGACTTCACCAGTGGTGCTAAATCCTTCCCCTCCTGTGCCGTGCAGCTCACATGCCACACTGTCATGCTGAAACACAAGATGCTTTAAAGGTTTCTGAGCAGCTGAGTAGAAGGTCCAGTCTATTTCAGTTTCCTGACGAAGAAGAGCCATTGTTGGAACTTCTCCAGTAGGTGGGAGATGTTCACAGTCTAGGAGAGGTCAGAGGAGATGTGAATGCCTAAGAACTTTATGCTGACCACACGCTCCACCACCTCCCTGTGTATGCAGACAGGAGTGTGTTCAGTCTTTCTGGACCTCCTGTAGCCCACTGTGACCTCTTTGGTCTTGCTGGGGTTCAGTATGATGTTATTCCTGGAGCACCACTGTGCCAGATTGTGGACCTCCTCTCTGTAGTAGGTCTCATCATTGTTGAATATGAGACCCACTGCAAAGGTGTTGTGCGTAAACTTCACAACCATGTTTGTGGGGTGGATAGCAGAGCAGTTGTGTGTAAAGAGGATGAGAAGGGCAGGGCTGAGAACACAACCCTGCTACATGCCACTGTTGTGGTTCAGTGGAGCAGATGTGAGTTTCCCTATCTTTACCTCCTGGGGCCTATTGGTGAGAAAGTTACTGATCCAGGAGGAGATCAGTACAGATAATCCAAGGTTGTGGAGCTTCAGGGCCAGCATGTCTGGAAGCACTGCGTTAAAGGCTGAGCTGAAGTCCACCAACAGCACCCTAACACAGGTGTTAGGATTCTGCAGAAGGGTCAGAGCTGTGTGAAGTGCCAATGAGACAGCATCCTCTGTTGAGCGATTCTCCCTGTGGGAGAACTGCAGGCTGTCCAGGCCAGCAGGGATGGCGTCCTTGATGTATTTCAGGGGGATCCTCTCAAAGCACTTCATGATGACAGGAGTCAGATCAACAGGATGGTAATCATTGAGGCAGGTGATGGTTGTTTTTTTTTTTTTGGCACATGAAAAATGATGGAGGATTTCAGGCTGACAGGGACCATGGAGAGCTACAGGGAGAAGTGAAAGATGTCCAGAAAAATCCCTGCAAGTTGGTCAGCACATGATATTAGCGTCCGACCTGACACCATGTCTAAACCTGAAGCCTTGTTGGTGTTGATCTACAAGATCAGCTACAGGATAGGAGACTGATGCTGCACCTTGTGCTGAGGAATATGTTCAGCCATTCTACTGCTTGGAGACCTGAGAGTCTGTGATGGTCCTGATGCCTCTCCACATGTTACTTTGGTTGGTGCTGTTGAAGTGGTTCTTGATGTGCTGCTTATACCCGTGCTATGCCTTCTGGCTACACTTTTTCAGCTCACTTCTAGCGCTGCTGTAGGCCAGTCTGTCTCCTGATCCCATTGCTGCCTCCTGGGCCTTCAGCAGGGAGCTTACTCTCCCGTCTAACTATTGTTTCTGGTTGGGAAACATTCTGATTGTCTTCGTGGGTAAGACAGCCTCAGTGCAAAAGTGAATATAGGACAACACAGCTAATGTGTATTCCTCCAGATCAGCATCCTCTTTAAATACCCCACAGTATATGTGGTCAAAACAGTCTTGTAAGGCAGAGCAGGCCTCTTCAGTCATTTCAAAGTGGAGAGCTGCTGCGGCTGCAAGCCTTATATGCACCAGCCTTGAATGTTGCAATAGACCTGTTCTAATCTTAAATTTATTAACTGTCGCTGCTTTATAGATGAAAACAGCCAGTTAGACGGTACTTTTACTTACAGTTCAAAGCTGTGTCATCAGCAGGAAGAGGCCAACATAAAGCTAGCTTGTTCACTTGGTTTTATACTGTAGCTAGGTCTTTAGCAGTAAGATAATCATAAACGGTGTTTATCAATTGATGCTTTTACTTTTTATTTTAAGTGGGAAATTATTTTAACCCATTTTCGTCAGCTTGTCAGTACTCAACAATATAGCAGTAAAAAAGGTTCCACCCTCTGCATCCCCCATCAGATTTAGTTTTGTTGCATCAGTGTAACACAATGTATATGTGGCTATAAAACACCAGCATTTACTATCATTTTAAAAAGGAAAGAAGCCAAACCAGCAATACATACCCATTACAGAAGCAGAAACCACAAATGGTTTATCAATCATTGGTTTACACGTTCGCTTCTGAATGCAGAATATTTTTGTTTTTGAATGAGAGTTCCCATGAGATCCTGTCTGAATTCATTTTTCTTTCTTTGCTGTAAAAGAACTTTGCGTATTGAGTTGCAGGAAAAGAGCCAGTCTGATATTTTGGTCAGCTTGCTGATTAATTAGATTGATATTTGGCTTTTAAAAAATATTGACAATCTATTCCATCTGAAGGAATAACCAATTATGTTTGTGTACATGGGGCACATTGTTCATGTGGCTTAATGTATCATAAATGTGTGATTAATATAACTGTAGTTATGAGGGTGACACTACATGGTCCTAACAGATCTCAAAGGACAGTCAGTCTCTGTGTGTTGCTGGATTAATAGCAAGCCTTTAACCATCTGGAGTCTCTTAGAGCAAGAGGCTCTGACATTATCATCTGTCTCTGCTTCTGAATCTATGTGTTAGGTGGACTGGCTCTAAAAAAACATTACGTACATGAATCACCTGAAATGTCGGCACTATGGAGAGACAAAAAAAGAAAGAAAAAGGAATTAAGCTGCTGTTTCAGCTAGCTCCTTTCACTCTACTAAAACATGACCATCTGGGCAAAACAAACCGGCAAAACTGTGATCCCAGTATGAACCTGTTTCTATGACGTCTTCCAGGAAGGAGGGGTTTCACAGCTGCAATCCCAGTGATGTCATTGAGGTAGAAAAGCATCAGGAGAGCAGAACAGAGCAGTCTTTTCATGCAGGTCCACAGGACTACATAGGGGGGACACGATGTGATGTGGTTGGAATTCTAAACAATAACTGACTTCCTAGAGTTATTGAATAAGGAAACGGTGGAGTGATGAAGTTCCTGCACTTTTATTGAGAAACAGAGCAGAGATCACATAGATGGAAAGGAATCGCACCCCATAGTCCCGCTGCAGTCTGCGTCTGCCTGTTTCTGTCCCTCCTCGCATTCGGCTCTCCCTAATACTCGATAGTGGCCTTGGCATGAGACAAAACAAAGACAGTCTATCCTAGACAATCATCATCCCGCACAGTAGCTACGCAGCATTTGGCTTTGCAATCCGCAGGCCCGTGCTCACAGGTCCGAGTGGCGTGAGGCCATAGTGACTTCAGAATAATATTCTTATAACATCTTGATCTTGCTGGCTGAATAAAAGACTGCATCTTTAGAGAAGCCTTGGATCCAAAATAAGCTGTCGCCTGAGTAACTGCTGACCATATACCAGCTGAAACTAGGACTAGCTGGCTGAACCTAGCCAGTTCTGCGCTCCTGCAGTAAAGAATCTGAAAGAATTATAGAT